>JAQJVL010002737.1:0-83616 GCA_035578905.1 Stictocephala bisonia | reverse complement strand
TTTCAAAGCATATTTTTTTCTCAATAAGATTTCACAAGTTTCAAGTCTAAAGAACCACTCTATCTGAATTGGCGACTACTTAACCTTTCTCTACAAAAGAGGCAAGCAGATACATTAACCCTAGATTGTGAATACTAGGCAATCCATTATGAACTCCCAACTGCAAAGTGCTTCTTTTAAGCATTTCGCAAGCTTTTTTTGTAAAAATCATAAAAAATACTAAATATGCTCCAAATGTCAATTTTATCATTTCGTTTTTCTTCTCAAGAACTGTACTTTCACATACTACCATCAAAACTTACAAGAAAAGTAAATAATTATTGTCTAGAAAATATCGAAAAAATTTAAAATTTTGTTTGTTAATTATAACTTATAACCCTCCTTAGGAGCACTAAAGAATTTTTGTAATTAACTCCAAGATAGCCAAATTGTTTATTATTTTGTGCACTATAATAATATGTTGTTACATTTTATATAAACTACTAGTTCCTTTTTTGGAATTGTTTGTTAACATCAAACGCAAAAATGAAAAAAAAATGTGCAAAGTTACAATATGATCATTGTAGGTAATCAAATATTACATGTAAAAATTCTAAAAAATTACCATTGAATAAATAAGAAAAAGTTGTTTAGGAAAAATAGTCATATTGTACCCACATACAACGTTTTATATTTTTATTTTGTTGTGGAAAATAAAAATTTTACCACGGAAACGAAAAATTCTGTGAAAAATGACATAAAAATCCATAAATAAGGGGTATGAATAATTCTTTGCTACATGTACTTTATTAGTACAATATATTACCTGCAAGAAAATGTAAAATATATGAATATATTCCAAAAAGTAAAACATTTATAACATCAAAAGTCAGTGTACGCAAATTGTGTGAACGGCTCTTGAAAAGTTGTGCATATTGTAATCATAAAAAAATTATTAAACTTCGTTTAGGATTTTTTCTAAGATCTAAAACTGATAAAACAGATATTTCTAAATAGAAATATAAAAATATAATTATATTCATGACAAAAATAAAGTTTTGACATAGGATAGTAACATACTACGTTATATTGTTGTCGATAAATAAAATAACACAAATAATACAAATTATTTTTTTTCAAGATCTTTGATTATCATGAGAAAGCTAAACTAATACCATATTTTTACATGTCTTATTTGATCAAATTGGATAAAAAATAAATGTTTAGGCTAGTATCTACATAAATATATACATGGTTGTAAAATTAAAATACACTAAAAAAATGAAATATTTTACTCACTCTTAATTCTCCAGCCTGTTTTTAGCCCTATATTGCATTATTTGTGTGTAGTATTGTTAGTATTATGATTTTGAAGTGCTAGTGCTAGTGCTTTTATATAAATATAATGTAATGTCGATTAGTGGTAGGACTTGTTGAACAATGCCTAAAACTAATTTCCTTTTATGCACTGTCACTTCCACTAAAATATATATGAACTACAATACACTATTCACTACACTACACTTTCATTTCAATTCGCTACACTTATTATGGTAAATACGATTGGTTGAGAGAGCGTTGTGTATAAACAAAGATGGCTAAACGTAAACTGATGGGCGCTCTTCTACATCATCGTCACGTGACCATTGCCAATGTACAGCATAAAATTTCCTCGATACAGTACCAACCGACGCAAGAACTGTCTGGCTTTCTATGCAATTTTTTATTTATTCATATGGCAATAAATAATTTATTTATTATTGTGATAGTAAATAAATTATTTATTACTGCGATATATAAACTTTTTACAACAGCTTGTAATGCACCAATACTGGCCTTTGAAAGAACATGCAAACAAGGGTATACAAACACATTTTTAGTAAAACAAACAAAGCACCTACAACATTGCAATTTGTTTCGTTGGCTAGAGTATTTCATTCACTGCAGACTGACAGTTTGTACATCTGATTCTGACTATTGGTTATTGTACAGTTATGCGCTAAACATCGGCAATTTTTCCCACTCCCGACCCCCCGCCAGGCAGGAATTGAGTGAGAATTCCAAGTTGCATGTTTTAATTTTATTCCTACGTTTATAAGATTGTACAAAAAAATTATTAAAAAATATGAAATGTACAGAACAGAACATTCTGCGTCGATTGGTATCAAGTTTGTCGTGCTTGCTTTATGATAAAAATATGTTTATTGAGTTTTACAAAAGAGCATGTGACGTGCTTACTTCCGCGATCGCGTACACGTTTGAAAATAGCACGTGAAGCGCCAGGATTCACGACCTAGGGTTAAAATCGCCACAATCCGGTGTCAGGATTTATCCCAATATACAGGGTGTCTACAAAAGAACTCCGGGGTTTTTAAAATTCATATATTAATAACTATAGAAGATAAAAAAATGTTTATAATTTGTTCGAAACGATTAGCTTATCAAGTTTTACTCATACCAATAGGGAATGTTTTCTTCAACAGTTGGTAGCTCTGCGTAGCTTTGACCTTGAAACAACGTCTCGGCAGAGAATGACTCAGTGCCGTCTGGACTGCCGCGCTATGGCGACGCCGCAACAAAAGGCTCAGTGCGTTATTTGGCTTATAGAAACTAATTCTGTTGTTACGGTTCAAAGAAACTTTCGACGTAATTGCGGTGTTGATCCGCCTACGGACAAAACAATTTGTCAATGGTTAAGTTCTTTCAAGGAAACCTGAAGTGTTTTAAAACAAAAGTCACCGGGTAGGCCGCGTGTGTCACAAGTGAATGTGGACAGAATCCGCACTTCATGCCTTCGAAGCCCTAAGAAATCGATAACAAGGCGCAGTCTGGAGTTGGGATTACCGAGATCAACGGTTCATAAGGTAGTTCATAAAAGACTTCGTTTAACTGCTTACAAGATTCAACTGTTACACCACATTAAACCAGCAGACAAGATTAAGAGATTTGACTTTGCTGTTTCTATGCTGGACAAAATTGAAGAAAATAATAATTTCTTAAAAACTGTTATTTTCACTGATGAAGCTACTTTTCATGTGAACGGGACTGTAAACAGGCATAATTGTAGAATTTGGGGTTCAGAGCCGCCCCATGAGTTTATTCAGTATGAACGTGACACGCCTAAAGTGAATGTTTGGTGTGGTCTTATGCATGATAGAGTCATAGGTCCTTTCATTTTTGTTGAAAGAACTATCAATGGTGATGTCTATTGTGACATGTTGGAGGAATATGTTTTTCCTCAGTTAGATGATATTGAGGCGGAGAAGGGTTTAGTCCACTTCCAACAAGATGGGGCACCGCCACACTTCAGTATGCATGTGCGTGAGGCACTTGACGCTCGACTCGGCAACATATGGATTGGAAGGGAAGGACCTATTCCATGGCCTCCAAGGAGCTCTGACATGACTCCCTTGGACTTTTTCTTCTGGGGGCATATCAAGAACCTTGTGTATGGAGAGAAAATCTGAGATGTTGGCCATCTCAGGGAACGAATAATCAATTGCGTGGCAACCGTGCCCCCAGACATGCTGGCCAGGACATGGGAAGAGATTGAATATCGTTATGATGTGTGCCGTGCCACTAACGGGGCTCATATTGAACTGTATTAATATGTAAAAAAAACTTGACATTACTACCTTTCTAATAATGTATAAAACATTTATATTCCTTTTTTCCTTCATTAAAATATTATACTTCAAAACACCGGAGTTCTTTTATAGAACCCTGTATACACTGGTGAAACATATATTGACCTAAGGCAGACACAGAATCTAGGGCCCAAGGAGGATATCATAAAGAGTCCTAATGAAAGGCTGTAATGAGTTGCTCATCAGTTTATAAGCCTATCTTGTTCCAAATAAGATGCCACAAGTTTCAAGTCTAAAGAACCACTCTATCTGATTTGGTGACTACTTAATCTTTCTCTACTTAATAGGCAAGCAGATAAAGTCTCCACAATCCAGTGTCATGATTTATCCCAATATATATATATATATATATATATATATATATATATATATATATATATACTGGTGAAACATATATTGACCTAATGCAGGCATGGAGTCTGTCAAGAGCCAGAGTCTACATTCTTGAAGAAGGACCACATGCTTCTCTAAGAATATGATTTACATCATGGTTTGGTACATAATTTTTTAAAGCTTTAATGTTTTTAATAAATTTAAGTTACTAAATCCAACTGTTACAAGAACTACAAAAAAGATGATTGGTATAGATGGTTGGAGTTTTGTGAACTCATGATGAGGAAGGTTGACGAAGATCTCAATTTTTAAATCTATATAGTTTTTCAGATGATGCCTATTTTACTCTAAATGAACATCTAAAGAGACACAACTGCAGATATTGAGCTTGTGAAAATCCTCATTGGATGAAGGAATCTCGCAGTCAATATCCTGAAATAGTTAACGTGTGGGCTGGTATTTTTGTACGGCAAGTAATAGTGCCTTTTTTTATTAACGAAAATATGAAATCAGAAATTTATCTTCAAATGCTCCAGAATGAAATGATTCCTGAAATTGAAAATTTATGTGGCAAATATTTCTCTATAGTTTGATTTCAGCAGGATGGAGCACCTACTCACTATGGCATAAAAATATGTCAGTACTTAGATGAAATAATCCCGCAAAAATGGATTGGTTGATTAGAGCTATAGAATGGCCCATAAAAACACTCTATCTGTCACCACTTACTTTTTCTTTTGGGGACATTTGAAAGATAATGTTTTCAAAACAAAACTCATGATTTAGGTGAGCTAAGACAACGAATTGTATAAGAAATGACACCAATTTCTGAATAGGCATTACATAATGTAGTATCAGCTTTCTATATACGAATTGCACACTGTCAGACTTTAGATGAAGCGTATTTTGTTTAATAGGGATTTTATCAGTTCTGGCTGTATTGTTAGTCATTCTCATCAGCATGAAACACATCAGCCTTAGTTACTGGAGTGTAGAAAAACTGATAGTGAGGGTAACAAAAAGGAGCAACATTCATCTCTCTGACAAAGTCACTAGATCTGGAAAAATGAATAAGTCCAGAGCTTATTCATTTGTCTAGAATGCTGTATTGTTATCTTGAAAATATCAAACGTAGGTTAAAATGTAGTTTGTTTAATTCATGTTAGTGAAATTTTTGTTGATGGTGTTAAGGTCAAGTAACAGGTTTGTCACTGTTGGTCTTACCAATACCTAGCTCCTTGACCTTAGATCATAGGCCTTTAGTAGAAATGACGCCAGAGAAAGATCTATATTAGAATCGTATCTTGGCATTGTGATATTGTTGCTGGGTCTTTTATACTGCACCTAATCTTCAGTTGGGTCTTTTAACCCTACAAAAAGCAATGTCACTTAATCTCAGCAGTTGATGTAATAAGTCACTGATCCATGGGACTAGTTTCTTGATAACCGTCTTAGTGATTAGGGGAGCATGCTTGTCAAGAAGAGAAATTATGAAATGATTAAACATCATAGCTTCACATTTTGAATTAAGATCAATGAATGACGTGTTAAATGAATTAGTAAAGACACTTGTCCTTGTGTTATCTGATATTGATAACATAGAAGTACATGAGGAATGTTGTCATGTAGTTAAAGTAGATAAGCATCATCCTCCTTTAGCAATTACCTTAAATTTGATAGGGAATATCACTTATAAAGAATCTACAATATGTTGTTATAATTATAAGAAGGCAGATTTTTTTACTTCTTTATAATATGTTAAGGGAAGTTGATTGGAATGACTTAAACAGTATTGTAGATGTAAATATCGCTTTGAATTTTTTTTATAGTAAGTTGAATTGTATCATAGAATAGTGTGTTCCACTTTCTAAAAATGTTAAGTCAAGATATCCGTCATGGTTATAAGATGGCTAGTTTATGCCAAGAATATGGTCAGTTAAGAAATTTAATAAAAGTTGAAATAAAGCAATCTTTTAATGCGCATGTAAATTACGTTGAAAATAAAATCAATGTAGAACCAACTTATTTTTGGAATTTTATGAAAGGTTTAGAGTTGTTACGGAAGGCCCATCTGTAATGACCATTGATGGAGAGGAGCTGGAGGGAGGAACAGCTGTGGGTCTGTATATGTACCATGTGACATGAGTAGTAGTGAGATCTGTGACTGGGCACTCCAGATACCCACCATGCACAATGTCTCTAGTCTCACACTGTCTTCTATAATATTTCAGTAAATATTATCTGCCCTAACAAAACTCGAGCCAAAACTATCTGTTGGTCCTGACGGTATACCCCCATATGTTTTTAAGGCGTGTTCTGAACACTTTGTCTGTCCATTATCTCACATATCAAAGTTGTAGTTTTCTGGACACTTGAGAAATCTGCCAAGGTTGTTCCTGTTTTCAAGAAAGGCGAGAAAGGAGATATCAAACATTATCGCCCTATATCTATTTATCAGTACCTGCGAAGATCTTCAAGTCGATTCTCCATAAAAACCTGTTTAATCATGTCCGAAAGTTTATCAGTCCACACCAGCATGGTTTTTACTCCAAGGGATCGATCAATTCAAATCTACTTAACTTTTCCGAATATTGCATACCTCATATTGATTCTGGTGGTCAGGTTCAAACTACACAGACTTTGAAAAGGCATTTGACAGAGTCAGTCATTTAACACTTCTTTTGAAATTAAATTACTTTGGTTTGTCAAATCCTCTTATAAGATTTTTCTGTTCATATTTAAGAGGGCACAAACAGTTTGTTTCGTATCAGGGCTTCTCTGCTTCAAAATTTTTAGTAATGTCTGGAGTGCCCCAAGGTTCGAATCTTGGTCCACTATTGTTTACCTTATTTATTGATGACATCACATTTTGTATTTTGAATTCTAATTATCTTCTGTACGCTGATGATTTAAAGATTTTAAAGAATTTCACCATCAGATTGGATTGTCTTGCAATTCAAGAGGATATCGAGCGTCTTTTCTTATGAGTCAAAAAAATTTTTAATTTAATATAAACAAGTGTGCAACTTTATCATACACTAAAAAATCTTTTAGCAACACAATTAATTTTAATTCAGTATGGGTGGAGAAACAATAAAAAACCCGTTATTTATTAAAGACCTTGGCATTTTGTTCGATACCAAATTTACATTCAATGATCATATTTTGTCAATAAAACTGCCTCTTCACTTTTGGGTTTCATTCGAAGGTCAGATAATTAAAAAAAAAAATCAGCGTGTTAAAAACTTTATATTATTCATTTGCTAGATCTAGATTGTAGTATGACTCTGTTGTTTGATGTCCACATGTTTCTTCTTTGTCTTTTTGTGTTGAAAATATTCAGAAAAAATGTTTAAGATTTTTATATTTCAAGTCTTTTGGCCACTTCACATATCATGTTCCGTACTCGGAGCTACTTCAAATGTACGAGTTAGAATCACTGTTTAGCAGGCGAAGAGTTGGTTTATTTGAGGGGCTTGGTTAGAGGGGAACTGGACGACATGACTCTCTTATCTCTTATCACCTTTACTGTGGCTCGGCACAGTTCAAGGTCACGGCAGTTATTTTCTCCCCATTTCTCCCGCACTAATCTCGGCATAAACTCATCAAAAAATATTATGATTTACAATGTTTCACAACAGGTAATGCCCACTTAAAGTGAAATTACCTAAATAATCCCTAATATAACAAGCAATAAAGAAAAAATTTTAAAATGTAATAATACATATTTCGCATGTTGAAAAATACATAATTACTTTAATTGTTAATGTTTAGCCCCCAGTATCATACATGAATACTAAATTTACTTGACAAATTGGAAAAATGTTTATTAAAGATACATGTGACAGAAAAATTACTTAAACTATCTCTTAAAATGCTATGAGGAGTTATTTTACATATGACACATGTTAGGGACAAATTCTAAAACATAGAGAGAAAAATGTTAAGACAAAAGAAAAACTGAAAAAAGAGAAAGAAGAGTTCAGTGGAAGTATACGTTGATCGTTAATTTATGATTAATTTTGTTTGATTTAAAAAATAATTTATTGAACAATTAAATATATTTAGCTGGTTTGCAAATATATTGAAGCTACTGCAAATTCTGTATAAAGGACTGTTACCAAGTTGATTTGTGTTAAAACGTGGAATAAAAAACAAACGGCTCTGTTTGAATCTAATTATTGGAACATAAAAATTAACTTGTTTCAAAAGCCATGTGTTATTACTAAACCCATTGACAAGCCGATGAAGATAAGATAATCCTAATAATGTTCTTTGCCTGTCCAAATTGCAACTTCATAGGACCTGAAAAACGGATAAAGCCTGTGTAGTTTCCAGTACATGAACCTTAAAAACTTACTCTGAATCCTCTCAAGTACTGACCTTGAGCCTTTTAAGTAAGGATTCCAAACAATACAATTATACTCAACACTCGATCTAACTAGAGTAATACAGTATTTTAATGGCATTACAACCAATGTTAATGATGAGGCTTTACGACCAATGATGTTTTTCTAATGTAGACATATTTTTTTATTCAAAACAAACATTATGTAGGAGCATACATTTGAATAATAATACTTATTGAATATAACTTTATAGTAAATATTTGTCATTTACTTGTCTATTTGTACTTCAGTAGTGGTCATGTTGTTATGTATTTTTTGTATTATTATATTTGTTGAGAAATGTATTTGTTTTATTTATTGAATAGGTACTATCATAAGCTTGTTGTAGTTTATTATTGTCTATTTATTGTTCTCTTGTCTAGTATAATTTATTGTTTTTTGTTAACTATTACGTCTTAACTTATTGGCTGAGTTATTTAAGGTTTTATAAAGTCTACCTGGTGAATATTTGGGTATGTTGATTTTGTGACAAGTTAGTGTTTGGTTATTAAGAATTATTGGAGATGAACTGATTATTAACTATGCATATTATTTAAAACTTAATGCTATATTGTAATTGGGAATTTCCTGTTATGTAGAATTTTCAAATAAATAAATGAAAAATTGTGGGTATTTGGGTTCACATTTTGGGGCGGACAGAATATAAAACGTGAACAAAAATTCATTGTGTCTACGAAACTCAATGATATAGACTCCCACTGGAGATTATGTTACATTGAACGTAATGTTCAGTTTTTGCAGTGATAGTTTAAACAGTATTTATGAATAATATTTTATGAGAAGATGATTAGAATTCTTAAATAAGTATCAAGGAATATTTTAAAGTGACAAGTTTTGTTTTACAAAATGATTGTATAGTAATTTATTAAGTTTCTAATGCAGACTACCTGCTTAACCTAAATCAATAACATCCACTTGGCTTCAAACAAAGTTATTTTAGTTAATTTATTTTAAAAAGTTTACTTCAGTGACTTTTATGATGTATATTTTCTATTCTTGTAGAAGACATTGAAATTGTCTGCTTTTGACATTTGTAGGTTGTTTACACCAGTGAATTCATGTCCCGAATAAAAAGAAGTCACAAGTGTTATTAAATTATCAGATATTTGTTACTTTTAGTTTTTTGTTTATAGTCACTTTAAAAGTTAGGCCTAATTTTCTTTTAACATTGAAGAAAAAAGTAAAGTTACTTGTGGGATATGTAATAAAAATTTGACAAAAAGTTCACCTTCTGTATTGTGTAGAGGACTTTGCTCAAATTGGCATCATGTTAAATGTACTAATTTGAAAACCAAAGATCTTGAGGATATTAAACTGTTTAACAAACAGTAGAATTGTGAAAAATTTGCAGTCTTGAACTTAAATAAAATATCAGTGGACAAATTCTTAAATGAATCTGATACTACAGTAACAAAACAAATTAACCGTACTGTTTCTGAAACCATCGTAGACTTAAATGCAATAATCCAAATACTAAATGAAGATCTTATTGAATCAAATGAAAGAATTAAAGGATTAGAATCAGAAAATTCTTACCTGAAGCTGTTAGTACTTAACGAGAACAGGAATAGTTGAATACCAAAATAAAATAAGTCAGCCAATATCAAGCAAACCAGGTATTAATAAAATTTGTTCTACAACTAATTATCTAATTCCTACTAGAAATAGTTTTACTTCACAACAAGAATGAGAAGAGACCGAGATGTATCTCACTGATCGTTCAGATGTAGGCCTAAACAAAAATATAACAAATAATAGTTGGCTTACAAAATAATAAGAACCATAAAAGTAGAGGCACTAAAAAAGGACTACCGGTATATATGAAGGAAAGTAATCCCAGTCAAAAAGGACTACCAATATATATGAAGGAAAGTAATCCCAGTCAAAAAGGACTACCGGTATATATGAAGGAAAGTAATCCCAGTCAAAATGGACTACCGGTATATATGAAGGAAAGTAATCCCAGTCAAAAAGGACTACCGGTATATATGAAGGAAAGTAATCCCAGTCAAAATGGACTACCGGTATATATGAAGGAAAGTAATCCCAGTCAAAATGGACTACCGGTATATATGAAGGAAAGTAATCCCAGTCAAAATGGACTACTGGTATATATGAAGGAAAGTAATCCCAGTCAAAATGAATGTTTGGGAAAAAGAAATATGAAGCTTCTTTTAGTTTCAGATAGCCATGGCAAAAATATTGGCTCTATTCTTCAAGAAAAGCTATGTAATGGCTGTATGTAGTTCCTCAGCTCCTTTTAACTATGTCGCCTGTAATTTACAAGAACTAACTGAGAATTTTACACACCTGTCTCAAATCATTTTACTAGCTAAAACCAACAATATAAATAGCTCAGACCATGCAGTTGTCGCTAACGACTTTAATTTTGAAGTCTTGGTAAACGTTTCTTCAAAAACTAATCTAAAAATTCTGAACATACCCCTTCGAATGGATTGTCCTTCCTTCAATTCTTCAATTAGAGAAGCAAATAGTGTTATCAAAACACGTGATAATAACTTGGAGAACTGTTTATTCTTGGACACTTCTATGGTTGGTATACAAAACTACACTAAACAAGGCCTACATTTTAATAAATCAAGAAAACACTTTTTGGCTCAGTTAATTGTCGATTCTCTAAAACCTAATCAAACAAAACAAATACCTAGTGCCTTACACTCATTGCATGTTCCAATTGAAGCCAATACAAGTGCACTACCTACAAGTCATGATGAGAATGTTGCTGTCAGCGGAGTCCAGATTTGCCTGAATGCCGCTGTAACTGATCCAACCGCAGACATCATCCATGAAGTACCAAGATATAAACAAGATATCAGCAACCATTACTTCCCACACCTAATCATAACTACTTGCTTTTATCTTCTTAATATCCATCTTCAATATCCACACTTCAGTTTGGGCTACAAAAAAACTCTGGTCTCCTTGTAAGGAAACTAAAAACTTAGAAGAACATAGGTTTTAATAATAGGCTAGAAGTGAGTAAAAATGTGCAAGAAAAATGTAATAGACCTATTACTGTTGGTCTCTTATGTTCTTAAATATGCAAGGTGTAGGAGGTAAGTTTAACATTATTGATACTTATCTTTTTGATACCAATTTTCATTTTGTATGTCTGATTGAACATTGGCTCAATAGTGATTATATTGAACCTGTCTTTTAAGTGCTTTTTATTTGGATAGTTTTTACACAAGAAGTATTATGACTAGAGGTGGGGCGCTATTTTTGTCTCTAAAAAAGTTATCAGTTGTTCTCTTTCTGTGACTGAATTCTGTGTTGAAAAACATTTTGAGTCAGGTGCTTCAATTGTTGATAGCCTAAAAGTAATTATTGTTTGTGTTTATCGTACACCTGATGGACACATTTTAACATTTATGACTCATTTTGCGAGCCTTTTAGATTTTATCATTGACAAGTGGTCGAACCATCTAATATTTATTAGCAATGATCTTAACTCAACTTTCGATGTTAATACTGACAAACCCTCAGTAAAGGATCTTTTTAATTTATTGAGACAATACAACTTGTATCTTTGTAAGGACAAACCTACACGGGCTTCTGCTTGTTTAGATAATGTTTTCACAAACATTAAAGGTTGTAATTATTCGATTTCTGTAAACCCGTTCCCTTACTCTGATCATAATGCTCTTTGTATTGAATATTTTTTTGAAACCTCTATGACAAACGCTCCAGTAGTTCACTATATTTACAGGCGCTGTTTTACTGATATAAATTTATTGACCTCATTGGATTAGCAAATTTTGAGATTGTATTTATTCTTAATATTGATGCTGAAACAAGGTTTAATTTGTTTTTAAAATTTTTATAAATACTTTTAATATGTGTTTTAAATTAAAAAAGATTAAGATTAGTGGAACTAACCACAAGAAAAATAAGTTAAATTGGTTTACAGATGATCTAAAAAAAAATTAGGAATAAGCTACTTTTGTGGTATGATCTCTTCAAAGCCTCCAGTTGTGAGGAATTTAAACATTTTTATTATGGTCTTGAAAGAGAGTATAGGTCTAGTATAAGAGGGGCTTAAAGAAGGTTTAATACTAAATTAATTGAGTCTTCCTCAAATAAATGTAAAACAGCCTGGTCTGTCATAAAGAACTGTAATTCTAGTAATAAACCTGTAAACAATAATGTTTTAACATTAGCTGATTGTTTTAATGAGCACTTAATTATGTCTGTAACTGACCTATTTGCAAATATTGACACCAGTGATCTTGATCCTCATGCTCTAGTCCTTAACAGTACCAATTTACTACAACATAGAGATACTTTTAAATGAGTGAAATCACTTGTGACGATGTATTGAAAGTTGTAAAAAGTATGAAAGGCTCTGAGAGTCTCGATGTTTTTGACATGTCAAGTATGTTCCTTAAAAGTGTTATAGGGCCTATTGTTTTTCTTCTTACCTTTTTCTTGAATTGCTGCCTGCAGAAGGGGGTGTTTCCAAATTTGATTAAATTGATTAAAGTCTGTCCTGTGTATAAAAAGGGGATCATGTCAAATCCCAAGAACTTTCGTCAAATAGCTTTAATCCCTGTACTTTCAAAAGTTTTTGAGTACCTAATATTTAACCAGGTAAGTACGTATTTTGAGTCTGCTGGTTATCATGAAACTGCCAATTTTGATTTAGAAAAGTAAAAAGTACGATTGATGCCATGGTGTGTGAGGTATTACAAGTTTTTGAAAATAAGAGTTTTACTTGGGCCACATACTGTGACTTAAGCAAGGCATTCGATTGTGTGGATCACGATTTGCTTGTTGCTAAACTTCAATCTTATGGCATTATGGTTGTACACTAAAGTTGTTTCAGTCTTACTTGAGTAATAGCAGGCAGAAGGTTTATATATAAAGGGCGAGAGCTCAGAAGAAGTCCTGGTAGAATATGAGTACCCACAAGGGTCTGTCTTAGGCCCTTTCCTCCTCTTAACTTATATAAATTACTTGCCAAGTAGGCCTAACCAAAGTGTTTACAATTGGGTAGGCCTACTTAAATGTATGCAGATAATACAACTTTTTTGAACATTAACTCTAATTTTAATAATTTACTGGCCTCAAAAAGAGAAGTAATGTTTGTTCTGAAAAGTGGTTTAAAGCCAACTATATGTCCTTGAATGAAAATATGCTGTTTTCCTTGAGAGAAGTGTTTTTCTTAGGTCCTAACATGTTAAATCACCTCCCTCACTATGTTATGAATTTGATCTTGATGAATTTAAGTATAAATTACATATCTGGTTAATCTTAAATCCTTTTTATTCAAAAAGTGAATGTTTTACTTTGAACTGTAGTAATATTGATATTTAACATGTTAAATATCAATATCAATGCCATTGTACGTGTATGGGGTGGGCGGGTGGGTCAATTCCATTGTTCGTGTATGGGTGGGTGGGTGGGTCAATACCACTGTACGTGTATGGGTGGGTGGGCGGGTCAATTCCATTGTTCGTGTATGGGTGGGCGGGTGGGTCAATTCCATTGTTCGTGTATGGGTGGGTGGGTGGGTCAATACCACTGTACATGTATGGGTGGGCAGGTGGGTCAATGCCATTGTACGTGTATGGGTGGGCGGGCGGGTCAATGCCATTGTTCGTGTATGGGTGGGTGGGTGGGTCATTGCCACTGTACGAACAATTTGTCAATGTACGAAAAGTTAACTTTACTCACCACTGCACGTGTATAGGTGGGCGGGTGGGTCATCACCACTGGACGTGTATGGGTGGGCGGGTGGATCATCACTACTGTACGTGTATGGGTAGGCGGGTGGATCATCACTACTGTACGTGTATGGGTAGGCGGGTGGATCATCACCACTGTCAGGGCCGCCCAGAGGGGGGGGGGCAAAGGGGGCAAATTGCCCCGGGGCCACACAGACTTAGTTCACAGGGGGGCCACATTTCATGCAATGCAATCATTTGATTTTCACAACTTATCACATCACGGAATTGTAATGCATTATGTTCTAGTTATGTTTGTAAATAGTGGATTAATATAGGTTAAATGGTATAATAGTGCGCTATCCTGTTTCTTATCAGTTAAGATAACGTAATCTAACAGACACACGCTGCAGAGACCCAGCCCTGCAGTACATGTTAATTTTAGGCTGAAGTGAATTTTTCTTTGTTTTTTTTTTCAAATGACTAGTCATCACAACTAGTAAAGAGGACTAGTAATTCCAAACCATGTACAATATTTGTAAATGTGTATTTTTTGTTGGAATAAATTTATTCTTATTCTTATTCTTAAATTATTCATCACTACTCTGTACCTGACTTGTAACGTTCTTATTTATTTTTACATACTGTGTTATTGTTATTTATTTTTATGTACTATGCTATTGTTGTTTATTTTTATGTACTGTGTTATTGTTTTTTATTTTTATGTACCAAGTTATTGTTTTTTATTTATTGTAAATTAGTGTTGTCTCAATGTTTTTATTTATTAATTAACTTATTTATTTTAGCTTGTTTATTTTTTAACTTGTTTAGCTTAGCTTGTTAATTTATTTATTTTAGCTTGTTAGTTTTTTTAACTTATTTATTTGTTAATCTATTTATAATACTGTATAGTTTTTGCAGTTCAAATTATTTTGAAATTTCATTTACAATAACCAGTTGTGTTAAGTTGATTACCAGTTATGTTTTTATATAGAAAGATTTCATATAGAAATTTTAGTTAGTAGTTATCTTGACCTTGTCTGTAGTTGCTTACAGACAGTAAACATATTTTGATTTTTTTATTCATTTCTGGCTGATGCCTTTCTTATGACGGCATGATTTTAATCCACACCTCTGATGTAATCCTTTAATATGATAACATATATATAATCTCTATATCATGTGTATGGAATTAATCTGTGAAATTATCTACATAAAATTAGGTAAGAAATAAACGTAATAATATTTTTATATGTTCTAGCTGAAACGCTACAAGACATACGCTTATCTTCTTAAATCTCGAATATCTCAATTCCCAGAGATGGAAGGCTCGTTGGTGGAATCAAGTATTGGAGAAGCAACAGATGAGGATGAGAACCAGAGCCCAACCAACAACAGGTATAGCTACCGTGCTGCCATCTATGCACGTGAGCCTGACATAGGCTGACGGTTCCTGGGTGTGCTCTCTGCGTGCGTTGTCTAACTAACTCTGCTCAAACTGTGTGCTGGTCTTCCTTTGGCCAAATAACACCGTAGTTGTGCACTTAAATTTTAAAAATAATTCCTTTCATAATTTTATATGGTTTTGGCTATAACTAACCAAATTTACTACAAGTTTATATTTCATTTGCTTTCTTAAAACCTATTGACCATTTATTAAACTATTGTTTTATATTTAAAAAAAGCCCGTCTCTATTACTTATTGAAATAATTGAAAAGAAGTCATAAAATAAATTTTCATTTCGGTTCAACTAAAATGATTGGAGTTTATTATTATTTATAATTTACAGCAAGATTGTTTATGTATTACAAAAATACAAATGTTCTAAGATATAATTGAAAAGATATAAATGTAAAATAACTAATGTAATATAATTAAGTTATATTACATTAAGCTAATATAACTTAATATAAACAATAGCTTCACACAAAGAAAAAAATAATTAATCGAATTGTGACATTTTCCATAATAGTTCAAATCTGTTATGAAATCTATCTATCTATATATATATATATAAGCCATTTACCACTCATCACTATTTCTCCAAAACTATATGTCCAATTGACTTGAAAATTTTTATATAGGTTTATCTTGGCCCCTAGAGGTTCTCTAAGAAAGAATTTTCCTCCGACCTCTGAACTCCGTCCCACTGGTCTCCAAAATTCCGATGATATAGTATTAGCTGCTCTAAATTGGATATAAATTGGATACAGTGTAAACTGAAAGCTTGCTGCACATTTCGATTATATAATCAAACTCAATATTATGACAGACGAAGCGGGCAGATACAGCTAGTGTAATCTAACCACCATATGTATTATTTAATCATTTTGGAGCAATGCATTAATCAGGAGCAAATCCTAACTGATTTTTCATTACTCGGAATACATGATAATATATCCTGCAGCTAGTAGATAAATAAGCATATCAATAAAAAGTAAATCAGTGAAGAGGAAAACTAAGTGTTGTATAAAACAGCTCTTTTTTTCTTTTGAAACCTATATTAAGAATATATGTGAAATATATATAAAGAAAAATAATTAAATTCAGTGAGTGAATTATATGAATTTGATTTATGTGTTATGTGCAAAATTAAGGTTTATTTTATTTAGTTCCAAAATAATTTATCTACAAAAACATCCATAAAAAAACTACACATAGATTGAGGGGTGTGTATGGGTGTAGATGGAAAACGACTGTTAGTGTATGGGTGGGTGGGTGAGTCAGTACCACTGTACAGTGTACATGTATGGGTGGGTCAATACCTCTGTTCGTGTATGCCTAAAGTGTTTTGAAAAAAAAAATGCTACAAGTAGAGAATAATAATAATTAGCAAAATAATGTTTGTTCAGAAATCAAATTATGCAAAATGTGTGTTTGTTAATAATTGTTTAAATAATATTGTGTTTTAATAGGTCATATTTATTTATTTATTTTTTGATAAATTTGATTTCTTCAATTTCCAATAAATGTTGATCAGATAATTCAAGTTGGGGCACTGCTCCCCCTGTAATGAATAAAGAACATAATTACTTTATAGCAGACTGTTAAATGGATGGTATTGAAAATATCCTAGTTTTTGTGTCAAGCAAATCTTAAACTGATTATGATTTTAGTTGTGATTGTCATGATATCAACGGTAACCATCTTTAAACTCTTCTATCCTAGAGTTCCTCTCAAAAGCCTCTCAAAAGCTGCTATTAGTGTTGTCTACACTGGCAATAAAGTAATTAATAATCCATTCTAAAAATCTTTGTAGTGCCTGTATTTTTAAATAAATTGTTCAATAGTATAATTCTTAAACAATGTACAACATTATAATAGTTTTATTTTGCACATGAAAATCTTGCAGTTATAAATTTACTTGTAATTAGTTTATTAGGATAGATAGGACATCAGCAAACTTACCTAAGAAGAAAAGTCCACTAACATCACAGTAGTAGTAAACAAACACAGTAATAATGCATGTTGCAACAATGTTTTGTGCCACTGGCACTTTCCTCAGGTGAGTAGATAGTCGTAATCAGTTATGTATAGTGTACTTTAAGCTACATTACAATGCTGGCAGTATTGAACACCAATTGAAGGCAGTTCTAGGATTAAAGGATTTATAGATTGTGTATTAACCGTACATCTGGAGTCAATTATACAGTACAGTCTCTGTAATCCGGCCCTGCGCCAGTCCGAAATGTCCAGTAATCCGGCACTAAGTAGGGCCGTGTGTGGTCAGCAGTTGTCATGTTGCTGTAGGCGCGCAACCTACAGACAAACGCAGTAAACACACATTGTGTGACTGTTGTCTGCTTACACAGCTGCTCAACTGTATCTTGTTTATTTGTGTGGCGTCTTTATACCTGAGTGTCAGTGCTTGTTATCTTTTCAATGGCAGAGAAACGCAAATACATAACACTAACCTTAAATAAAAAGTACGAAATATTGAAACAATTGGAAAAGGGTGAAAAGTTATTGCATTTGGCCACTGAGTAAAACGTTGTGCAACTATTCACGACATAAAAAGAAGAAGGACCAGATTGAATCTTTTTTCACGAATAATGATTCCAAAGTTTGTGGAAGAAAGACTTTAAAAATGGGTGAGTTTCCACAAGTGGAAAATGCACTTTAAGCATGGTTCATGCAAGAGAGGAACAGACACACTAATATCAGGTGAGCTTCTAATGGAAAAAGCTAAACTATTTTATAGTAAAATTATGAAAAAGGATGATTTTCGTGCTAGTGTCGGTTGGCTAGACTAATTCTAAAAAAAGATTTGGAATTCGAATTTTATCCTTTACTGGCGAAAAACTTTCATGTGACTTTGAATCTGTGGCACCCTTTATTAAAAAGTTTAAGAAAATTGTTGAAGAAATGAACCCAGGCCCAGAGCAAATTTATAATGGAGACGTGAGTGGGTTGTTTTGGCATCTTCTACAAAAAAAATCTGTTGTCTACCGAGCAGAGGCTAGTGCTCCAGGCCGCAAATTGGCTAAAGATAGGATCACTTTTATGCCTTTTGCGAATGCCAGTGGTACCCACAAGCTGCAATTGCTTGTAATAGGCAAATCAAAACACCCTAGAGCATTTAAAAACGTAAATTTGCCTGGTCTGTACAAAAACCAATAAAAGGGGTGGGTGACAAAAACTATCTTCACTGATTGGTTTTATTCAAATTTTATTTCATCAGTTAAATAATTTTTGAAAAAACAAGACCTGCCCCCAAAAGCTCTGTTGATTCTGGACAACTGTCCCGGACATCCAGGTAAAGAGAGCTTAAAATCTGAAGATGGTCAGAGTTGCATATTATATTTGCCCACTAATGTAATCCCGATAATCCAGTGTATGGACAAGAGGCTGTATTAACGAGTAACAAACTGTAAAAACGAGTTACAAAAAAGTCTTATACAGTTTTTTATCAAAAGAAGGAAGTGTTGAAAGATACTAATCTTAAAGATATTGTTTTTCATCTAGATGTGCTTGTGAAAAGCTAACCACAAAAACGATTGTTTGTTTCATGGGGAAATTTTTGGCTGACTCTAAATTTATTGAAAGCCTATAAAAATAAAAACAATAATGACTCTGACAAGCAGCAACTACAAGATAATTATCTTAATATATTAAAAGACGTAATTGCTGAACAGCTTGTTGATGACCCCGAGGACCTTACAGTAGGTTATGTAAATGCTGGAAATGCAGAAGAACAGCAGCCGGTCATGACAGAAGATTAAATCGTACTGGACAGGGACAGCGATGAAGAGGATAATGTGGCGGAGGAGACAAATGTCCGGCACAGTCTACAGTAAACAGCGATAAGGCTCTGACAGCATTTGCCACTGCAATCACTTGGGCTGAGGAGAACGGTGTGTCAACATCAGATATGCTAGTTTTAAAGAGACTTCAGAAAAATGTCTCTTGGAAAGTTTCTCTGTCTACCAAGAAACAAAATTCAATAACAAGTTTTTTTTCAATTACATAATTAAATTACGACAAATCACTTTAAAATTCCAGTTATTTTTTACGTACAGTACCGTGGTTTTTTATTATGTAAAATACAGTTTAGTACGTACGTAGTTAGAATATGTTTGTCGTTTGTATTTTTTGTACATAAGTGCAATGTACTTTCCTATTGAGTATCATATATTCTTTTTAACCTTTATTCTCATCAAATGTGTTTAATAGGCTATTAGAACTCGTTTTATGTAATAATAAAGTTCATTTATGTTATATACGTTCACAAATTTTACTTCCTTTGCTCAACCTCCACTAATCCGGCAATTTCGGTAATCCGGCAGTGTCAATCCTGATATAGGGCCGGAAAACTGAGACTCTACTGTAATTTGAACATGAATTTGATATAAATTTATATTAAATTTCAAAATTTGTCATATTTTTTGCAAATTGTGCTTCTAGCATTGACTACAGGTTTAAGGTTTAGACATCACATAAAAAGTACTTAACCTTTTATGGTCATAAAATTGCTGTTCATTCATAAATTGCTCAAATAAATTTTCGTGAATGTTTTCGAAATGCCAGAAGAAATGTTGTATGTACATGTAAAGTAAATTGATTTTAAATGCTTTATAAGTAAACAAATGGTAAACTGTTTAAAAGTATGTTCCATAAATAAACTGAGACCCTGATTTTAGTGACTCGTACATTAAATGAGATATTAGCAATATGTCACATTGAACAGTCCAAGATATTCAAATGGTTTTTTTAACCACTAACAAAGTTAACTAGTGTTAGTGCATTACCATTCTTCGTGTTCTTGGTTTATACTTTAAATTTCTGAGAAAGCAAAGATTGGGCTGTTAAAATATTTTTAAAATCTCACAAGTAATTAATTGTTATTGTTAAACTTTTTATTCGATTTTCCTGTGTGAATGAAAAGTGTACAGTTGTAGAAATAATTATAGGGAATCAATTAGCATTTTCTTAATCTTTAGGTATATAACCAAGAACTGGGTGTCAAGGTTTGATATATCATCCATGTGTCCTTATTGTGTTGCCAAGATAATTCAAATATCAACTCATGTATAGTGGCTAGGTTTTTGATTATAACGTTCGTTATGTAATTAGAAGAAATTTTCTTCCGTAATGTACATGAGTAAACACCTAACGATCCTGTATATTTACAAAGGATTATGAGATTATTGTTGGCAATTGCCATCTAGTCTTAACACGTTCACTGTGTCACGAATCCCGGGGTCTCGTATCCTAGGCTTACATTTACACGGTGATGAAATTCGCATTTAATTCCTTATATGCGTTTGTGATATTTTTCGTTGTAATTAACGCATTGTTGCAGGAATTGAACTCCATAACAGCATTTTTCTTTGTGAATTTAATAATAACCTAAATTTTACATGAGATGTATAGCTTACGTGCCGCAACAGAGTAATGACGTATTAGTTATATGTGGTATGAGACCTATAGACCTCGTCGATCACATTGTAGACTAAACGTCAATATTAGCAAACAGATTGTCAGCTGTTGTTTGAAAAGGTGGGAGAGTTGTTCCACGTGGTTGCTGAGTCATCTGTTTATTTACAACATAACCTTTATTTCTCATCTAGAGTATTGTTTATTACAGTACTTCCATATATGCGACACGAGATTCCGAGACCTCGTGCTTATACGCTATATCCACACCCTGTATAGCACTTATGACGTCAGAAACTAGATAGTTCTAAAACAATAACCTTGAGTGCTCTATCTTCAATTGATGACGTAATATTGTGCGCAGAACTTCTGTTGCGCACGAGATCTTGTCCCGCACTGAATTGATGGTATGCAACGAAACCCCGAGATCGCATGGTGCACAGGATGAATGGCCGAGAAATTATAACAACGCAGTGAACGTATTAATACTAACCAAGACTGTTTATACTGTTTGGGCAACGAAACTCTGCCATCAGGTTGAAACCAAAACTAAAACAGCAATAGACTAACACCTTAGCGCAAATAAACATTGTAATATTAAGGAAAAGCTAAATTATGGACAGGAATGTTACTTCAAAATGTAACTAAAATTTCTATTAACCAATTAGACTAAAACAAAGACGGTAAAACTGATATAAGTGGAACCTTAATAGCACGTAATCCTAGATAACACGCTTTTTTTAAATCACCTTGAACCTCTCATAACATTCAATGTTAAAAGTACATAATACCATGTGAATATTAAGGACCAACCACCACAATAACACAAATTTTGTTTGATTTTCAAGACCACGAGAAACCCTTATAGCACAAATATCAAGAGCAAAACACCTTATACCACAAATTGAACTGTATAAGATGAATTCCCTCAGTCTTAACATCAGTAAGACAAATTTATATTTCCAATTAATTCTTGATGAAACAAGAAAACTTAACTTCCATTTGCAGCGACTTTTGGAATTGCAGATGGCATCAGATAGTACAGATTTAGTTCAGTTTAGTTTTATTCTATTATTTGTTCACTGCCGTTCAGTGCGATTGAAAATACTGCTAGCATTTTTCATGGTGAAAAGAAAAAGAAGTGTTCTGCTTCTTTTGAATTTAAGAGGAAAGTGATCAATGTAAATACTATAGTGTGTAATTCATTAATAACACTTGAATAAACGTATATGAAAGGGAACCTCTGTACTATGAATTTGGCCAGTTTTCACCTCACTACCACAGACCTACCTATCACAAATGCTTTGATAACACAAATAATTTTCAATCATTTTTAGATTTAGGTATCGACTTTCTACTGTATTTGCAGAAACATGATTTAAACATGCAATAATGTCCATTTATTATGTGCGAGACCTAAAAAATTTAAATAGTAGTCAAAACTTGAAGGATTAAACTTTTTTTGTGCTAAAATATGTTACTGATTATTTATTTGTTGAATTATAATTTCTCCAAAGAGAAGAAGATAAGCACTGTGTTCAAAATACTAACTCACTAACTGGACAAACTGCTCTGGCTCTTCCACTCAACAAACTCACCTAATACATACCCTAGGCTATAATGTAGAAAACTCTATGGTGGAACAACTAGAACAAAAAATTACACTCCGTTAGTAGGATCTGTAGTTCTTCATCAATTTAAATAAAAAATAAATAATTATAATTAGCTAGATAACTGCTGTTTTAATATAAATAACCACGATAGTGAAATGAGATAGATGTATACAAAATCATGTTAGGAATGAAACATTAAGGTTATTTATTACTGATCTTGGTAACTCCAGAATCTTCTTGTAGTTCTAGATCCTTCTTGTTACTACAGGTTAGACAATTCTAAATAATATCAACCAGTTCTTACTCTAATAAAGGATTTATAGACATATTATTCTTCAACATTTACAAAGAACTTTAGATAGTGATATGTTTGACGTTCCAAATAGTATTTTAGAAATATTAATTACTGTTTAAACCCAATCTATAGTAGCCTATGACAAAAATATATATATCTTGTCACTTAATATAACAAATATATTTCCATATAAGAAAATGTTTTTGTGAAAGAGAGTGTCTATCAATAAAGGTTTGTTATGTATCACATTGGGGGCCTAGATCAAAAGGGGCCTAGAAAAAATTGCAAAGATTGAATCTCTGCAATCTTTCTTGAGTAACATTTATGAAGTTTTTAAATATATTTTGTAGTTGATTAGTAAAATGATAATATTATGAAAAAAAAAAGAAACACACACTAAGCACTTCAGAAAACTTGTCACATCAATTTGAAAACCTAAATTTGGGTATGAAATGAACATCGTAGAACCAATCCACTCAGTCAATTAACATGACCTCTCAGATCCAACCCACCAGCTCTATTTACATGATATGTGGCAGAATGAACACAACTTCTTAGAGCCAACTCACTTAACCAAAAAACCTATAATTTGTGTAAATCTACAAGTGTTATTTGTATGTAGAACTTAATCGGCCAAAATGGTACATTTTTTTAAATTAACTATAAACACATTAAAATAATCTCTCAGTTTCTACATTGTACGTACAAGTATGTTGGGTGGTTCATCAACCCATTTTTGTTTGACAAAAGTGCATTAAAACTTGTGCAATCAGCAATCAGTCTTTTTACGAACACTGTTCAATATTTATCGACCTTCTGATTGCTATTTAACTAGAATTGAATTTCCATTTAACAACAATAATCAAGCAATGGTGTTGGGCTAAATGAGATTCCGGTTACCACAATAATTTTGTTCTGTGCATGCTGACTAGTGCGGGGATTTCGTCCCTGTGTCCCTGGCTCCGCAGAGTGTGCATGCTTCTCTGCTCGTCGCATGATGGTAGCATATGTAGCCCTTGTGTTGGCTCCTTGTGGTGATCAAGTGACACATTGACTGCATATAAACTGGTTCTATATCTATTTGTTTCTATTCCTATACTTTCCATGTAATGTTCTTTTTGCAACTTATCTCTTAACTAATGGGCACAGCATGTTCACTTTAAATTAACAAGATTTTTATTTCAATGTCATATAATACAGAATATACATGTTATATAGGTTTGTTTCATTTTGATTATTTTTTTATTAATCTGGAAAAGATTAAACGCTGAAAGAAGTTAACTCAGTATCTTAATTATTTAAACTAGAGAACTAGAGCTTAGTCAGATTTGATCCATATTCCTTTTCTATGATACAATCAAAATACATCTTAAGTGATCTTGTTAAATGTCAAAGGAGGATATATTATATAAAAATATGTGCATGAAGGACAAATCAAATTTGGAGCAAACCCCAAAATTAAACAGTAATTTTAAGTTCTTACACTCAATATAGACCTAAACTCAAGTGTTGTAATAATTTTGTTACAAACACTTAAGAAATAATTAGGTTATTTTCTTTTTTTGTCATGTTCTTTCCTCAGAAATATCATATCATATATGCTTTACTATTCAATTAATTGTTCTTTAAATTTTAACATTAAAAATAACAAACTGTTAATTGAGATTAATTAAGATAGCATAATTGAACTGTCATTTATGAAAACATAGTAATTATTATTTCTTCTAACAAGTTTTAGACATTGCAAACCAAGCACAATTTTACTCTTGGGTTTTCTAAATTATTACTGAAATAAATATCCACAGATAAAACAAAATATAATGTTTGCAATATGTCCAACAATGGTTTTGCATTGTATAGTAAAACCTCCTTATTCCGGCATTCTATAGTCCAGAATTGTCTATAATCCGGCATCAACGGCAATGGACTCAAATTGTAGAATTGGCTTCACAATGAACATTGTAAAGTGAGCAACTCGACAGCTACTGCCGACACTCAAAAGCCACAAAGCGCCACGCTCTGAGCGGTAAATTTGGGTGGGCTAACCATTGTGACTGCTTGGCAAATCTCGGATCCACTCATCTCCTGGCATGCACTTCACTTCACGTCTGCAGCACTGTGGAACGCGAACGCCACGCCATTTTTGTGGTTTAGTCAGTGGTTTTGTTTATATCGTCCTGAGTAGTGTACAGTTAAGTACTGTACATAAATGAGTGAAGCTTGGTTAGTTTTATTGTGTAATTTACTTATTGTACACTGTACTGTATTTATAAACGTACTGACAGGTGAGTGTGTTTTAGAGGAAACAATTTCGTACTGTATCTACTGTACGACTGCACTGTACAATATTAAACTGGTTGATTACTTATTGTGTTGATATAGTTTTTTTTCTGTTAATATACTTTACCATGTTTTAAAAATTGGAAAAAAGGACACCAAGAAGCCTACACAGAAACGTAAGCATGTAACCCTAACAATTAAGCAAAAATTAGAAATCATTGCAACATTAGATCAAGGTGAAAATCGTAATTCTATTATGGAAGAGTATAATGTTGGTTCTTCAACCATCTGCAATATAAGGAATCAAAGAGCCAAACTTGAAACATTTAAAAAAAGAAACAACTAAAGCTGTTGAAACGAGACAAACAACAAAAAAGCGAAAATCTCGGTAGCACTTTTTACACTGGCAAACCTGTTACCAGCCCTACGCTGATTGAAAAAGTGAATCTCTTTGAGCAAGAATTGAATCTTGAGGAGAATAAATGTACGTTTTCAAGTGGTTGGCTACATAAATTTAAGGTTAGGCATTGGATCCAAAAGTTAGATTTTTCAGGAGAAGTTAAATTTACTGACGAAGTTGCTGCAAATGAGTTTAAAATATTTTTTTCAAGATTTTGTTGAAAAATATGATTTGAGTCCATTCCAGGTTTACAATGTAGATGATACCGGCCTGTTATGGCTCTGTTTGCCTAACTCCACTTTAGTAGGTCATGAGAAAAGTGCCAAAGGTTATAATGAACAAAGACAGGTTTACAGTCTTGTGCTGTGGGAATGTGTCCGGTGATCATAAACTTAAACTGTTCATAATAGGCAAATACAAAAAACCCAGAGCATTTAAGAGCCTTACTCATCTACCAGTGCATTATGCAGCTCAAAGTAATGCTTGGATGAGTGCAGAACTGTTCAAGGACTGGGTTTTTAACCAGTTTCTACCATCAGTAAAATCTCATTTAGTCAGTTTGGGAAATTTGGATGAACATTTCAATAATACCAGAAATAAAGAGAGTGGAGGGGTGAGACAAAATTGAAATATCAAAATCTCCATAAATCCAAGTGTCATATTAAAGGTTATACAAAAGAAGTAGGAGAATGCAACGAGAGGTACACGTACAGTGGGACTGACCCACCCGCCCACCCATACACGTTCAGTGAGATTGAATACTACACGTACAGTGGTACTGACCCACCCACCCATACACGTACAGTGGTACTGATCCACCCGCCCACCCATACACGTACAGTGGTACTACCTCTGTGCATACCAATACCTCTGTGCGTGTATGGGTGGCTGGGTGTGTGAATACCACTGTGCGTGTATGGGTGGGCGGGTGGGTCAGTACCACTGTGCGTGTATGGGTGACTGGGTGGGTCAATACCACTGTGCGTGTATGGGTGGCTGGATGGGTCAGTACCTCTGTGCATGTATGGGTGGGCCAATACCTCTGTGCATGTATGGGTTTTCCACAACCAGAAGATACAAAAGCCATTCTTTTGCTAGACAATTGTATGGCATCTCTCTCTGCCAATGAACTTACATCTGGTAATATTTCTGTCACGTACCTTCCCCCAAATGTAACTCCTTTAATTTAACCCATGGACCAAGGCGTCAGTCAAAATTTTAAATACAATTACAGAGGCTCATTTATTCAAGAATTGGTTGTTTCAGAGTCCAGTGTTAAGGACTTTCAAGCTAAATTTACCATAAAAGATGTAATTCTTACTGCAGCTTTGTCATGGAATGGTGTCAAGAATGAAACAGTTAAAAGATTGTGGACTCTGGCATAGTGTTATGGACAATGACGATGTTCCCAATGAGAATGATCCTATTGAAGATGATGAAGACGTAGGCCTAAAAATTAATCTGGCAGAGATTAGAGAAAACACTCATGTAGTGAGTGAGTTGAGAAATATTTCAAGCACTGAAATCGTTGAGTGGTTAGAAATTGATAAAGGACTATCACCATATGAAGAAATCAGTGATGAATTCGTAGTTCAGTGTTCTGAATCAAAACCCAGTTCAGAACGAATCAGAAAGTGACGATGAAGAAGTCTCGGAAACATAAGTTGTGCCTTGGAACGAAGCAAGTGAAGCAATCAATACGTTTGTAAAATTTGCTGAGTCAAATAAACAATACAGTATGGCCGAAGTTATGAACTTGCATATAATAAAACATTATTTTTTAAATAAAAAAAGTTCTAAGAAGCAATTAGATATTAGATCTTTTTTCCAGCCATCTACCAGTGGTGTTGCTAGAAACCACAAATACTATAGTACAGTACTTTACTATATTTCATACTGTATTCAAATTTATTTCATCACGTACTGTACCAGCATATTTTAACTGGTGATATGTTGACTGAAATGAATATTAATATAAAGTTGCATACATGCATATATAAAGAAATTATATATGCACAGATTGTACGTACAAGCATATTTGTGATGAAATTATAAGTCCATTTTTGACTAGCTAATATATTGAAATTAATAAAACCGTATCAGCTTATCCAGTAAAATTTAATATATTGAGTCTTTATATCAATTTTAATTCAAAATATTTATCAATAAAAAGCTGTTCTAGATCTCTACTTTTAATATCACTAATGGAATATATCATATAATTAAAAGACTACTATAATTTATTTTTTTTTTTTTTTTTTGAGACTACAACATCAATACAATATCGCTCTTATACAAGTTGAAAAAAAACACTTAATGCTAATTTGGCAAAAGTACTTAATTATTTTATAAAATAAATTATAAAAAGTACACAATCTTTATATTTTACAAAATAATATTCTACTTCCCTTTAAAATTCAATTTAATTCTTCTTGGACAAAAACTCCTCCAATTAATAGAATAGATTTTCTAACAACCACAAGTACAATGTTATGTACCCCATATATAGTATATAGAGTCTCAGCTAGAAAAAATTCAATTTATTCTAAATAATAAGCTATAAACAGATATGGAATAAATTTTGTAGTCAGTTGGACGCCTAGATCATGTATCATATCAATATATGTTCTACCCCAATTTTGTACTTCAGACAAGATTGGTAATAATAAAAAACATGTGAAGCCCAGCTAATTTAACAACATTTGATGATGATTCATGGCTCTTATAATTGATCGTAATGCATTCAAATTGTGGTATCCACAACACCGGAAAGAACCACTGAAATATGTAACTGTAATATAATGGAAGAGTTTTCAGTTGAAATTAAGAGTGCTGCAAGAACATTTTATTGCGGTGTTAGGGATGAGCATTTTAATTCAGTAAAGGAATGGTATGGTATAGTTTGGTTAGTATAAGCAATGAATATACATCTATAAAAAGCAAAAAGACATAAGGTAATAGTCAGACTTCCTGTAGCAGACAAAACAAGCTTAGCTTGACCGCCGATACACAGCATTGGTCAGAAGTTTACCATGTACCCTTTTTCCAACCCAATACCTCTGTCGGCCATTTCCTTTCTCTCCCATTCTTAAGGCGATTTGTAATTTTCCCTCTCTATCTCCAGTTGGCCAAGCTGCTCTCTCTGTCATTGTCTGTCTCACTCTAGGCTATAGCACAACAAACTCAACCTAACAGCGCCGCACAGAGAGCAAAATTAGTAAAAAGTAGTCTGACTTTTTAACAATGGATTTTCGCTTCTTATAGATGTGTATTCATTGGTATAAGTTGCTATATATTAAACTATTTTATCTTTAGTATGTTTTAATTCATGTCTTTACTGCTTGCTGTAGGAAGAACAAAAAGCCTGGGAAAAAAGCATGAGTCCTGTGCCTGCTGCCTTGCAGTGTTAGTGTTCCATGTATGTTAGTAATTTTAGAAAACTCTGCATTTACTATGTGCAATATTTGTTTATTCCTTTGCTACATATCTGTAGATAAAAACTATCCCGTTTTTCTTTTTTATTTGCTATGCTTAAGTGCTTAGTTTTTTATTTTACAATTTTCATGGTATATTTGTACAGTATTATTTATTTTTTACTTGGAAGTTTTAAATTGGCTGTGTTTCAGATATTTAAAGCAATTAATTTATTATACATTACAATATTAATTTATATAACGAATGTATGATACGCCAATTGATATTCATTTGAAAATAATCGCCAAAGTTATGTAATTAAAATTTGTTAAAGTAAATCTTGCATCACAATTATTGAAGAATCTTATTGTTCGTAAACTTTATATTGTTTATATTTTATAACTCTCTTACTTTTTAATGGCCTTAACAGAAATATTGTTCTGTTACTGAATTTTGTTTATTTGTTTATAAAACGCGAATTCCTCAATTTTTTAAGGAAACATTTAATCTTAGTTTTGTCTTAATTTGTGACATTTGTACTGAATTTGTGAAAGAAAACTAACATCCCAAAAAGTTAGGTCTTAGTATAAGTAATAGTACTAAGAATTTAGTTTAGTATAAACAAATTTGATGCTGGAATGAGCCAGATTTACAAAAGTAAAATAGTTTAAAAGGTTTTCTGTCATGAAAAAAATAACATCAACATAGGACATCCAAGGGAGCATCTACTTTAGAGCAAGTTTTAAATAATATGAGAAAACACAATTTGTATTGGTAATATTTTATAAATTAAATGGCAAAGTAATTGGTATAGATGCTACACAAAGATAAATTAACTCAGTCATGTGTCTTTTAATGAAACATTTTAAGATTCAAGGTCTGTCAGCGTGATTCCCCATAACATGAATATATATACTCAATATAGCCACTAAGTCTTCTCAAATTTCATTATCTTGTCACATCGTTTTTCTTTTCCGTTTAGAGATTTTTTATTAATATTGATCTCACATGTTATACTTGTACTCAAAAATGATCTTAGAAGTCTCTGCTAGGTAAACTTGTAAATTAAGGATGTGTGACATTGTTCTCATTAAACTTAACGAATAAACAGCAAGTTTATCTTCCAGTTACTATGCAAATAAATTATTATAAACACTTAATTATAGCTTTATTTTATATGTTTCTAGTGCAGAACCTCTATCCATCTCTAAACAAAAATAATAATGTTTTTGTAGTCACTTCAGTTAAAGTTTATATGACACATTAATTAAAGATTTATACAAATTGTAACTATTTTCTAAAAATCAAAATGAAAAAATTGCTCAGCTACTTGTTCTAAATCCTACACATACAAAGGATATAACAAAATTTTGTATGGAACAATAAAACTAAAAAATGTGTACTTTCCCTCCTATGTGGAGTAAGCACAAATGTCACTCTCTATATTTTATTGCCAAACTTGTTAACGTGATTGTAATTATTCCTTCATAAAATTAAATAAATTACTAATAAAATTGAAAGTCTTAAGTGCTATATTGTGTAACAATTATATAATCTCACCGTTTACATTTTTAAATGCATACTTTGTTCATGTTTTTTACATTTTGACTTTTTTAAGTCATCTTCAGGCACCATGCAAGGTTGTCTAATTAAACGTTGGTTTCAGTATAAAATACATGACTAAACAATTTGTCGTATGCTTGATTATCGACTAATCACTTGCCATTAGAGTCAGGTATTTAAATTAAGTTCTACTCATTCCTGAAAGTATGTTGGCTAGGACTCCCTGAAATACTTTGACCTTGAATATGTTATTAAAACTCCTAAGACTGCAGTTAATGCATGTAAATAATAAGCACATTTGATTATCATTTAAGATCATTACATTCAAGTTCATGCAGATTTAGGATTATACAGAGTTTTTGCATTGTTCTCCTCAATATAAACTTACACAAATGTATACATCAGTCATCTCCTAATAGGTATTCAGACATCTTCAGTTCAGGAACTTACTTTTTTTAATGTTTCTTTTAGTTGAAGCCTTTAATTAGCATGTAATTTAATTTAAATTCAATTTTTGCCTTAAAATAGCTCAATACAAATTATATGTTGATGTTTTTGTAGATCTTTTTATTTTTTAATTGTTAATTAACTAGTCTGTACATTATTTTTATAATTTAATACTTTTTATAAAAATTGTATAAAACTGCAATTTTTTGTAAATTGGTGTGATTAGTTTAAAGAGTTCAGAGGAACTAAATTATGTAGCTATTCAGCAAATAAATGTTTTAGTTATATATATATTATATATATATATATTATATATATATATATATATATATATATATATTTTTTTTTATTAAATAAATGGCATGTTAACATGTCTATTAAACCACTTGCTTTACTTTTATGATATTTCACTCATTGTCATTAACATGTTGTGTCTTAGTTTTTGAGTTAGGTGAGTTGAGTTCCTAATATCCGTATTAGCTTGATGATGTGTGACAATCATTATAGAAAATAATGCAAGATTATTAGAATGGCTTTGCTCTTATAAGAAAATTATCTATTTTTTACTTTTTTTTATTAAGTTTTGAATAATTTAAGTAAAATATATGTATTTTTGGTCTCTGTTCTGCAAGAAAATGCAATCAAGTACTGTATAAGGCATGTAATTTGCAACACAGAGGTAAATTGTTAAATAAACAAACTAAATTTCTTGGTAAATTATTTCAGTGAGTAAAGTAGCAGCCAGCTCCCTATGAACCTACTTCAATGTTTTAACAATTTAATTTATGCAAACTTTAAAGAACGTCTATTTTGATTAAATTTATTTTTAGATTCTTAGATAGTTTTGATTTTTAATGTGATGATAGAAAATTGTGTTGCTACAAAGTTGCTCCGTTAAAGGCAGGTGATTATGAAATACTTCAGAAAATGTGCATTTCATATCTGCTTATGATTTATTTATAGGCATCATTTTATTTATAAATTCCTATATTTGCACTTTGCTTTATATGATCCTTTTTTTCCGGTAAGATAAAAAAAGAAATACTGTCACTTTTTAATTTTCCTCAGTATATACACTTGAAAAATATTGCTTTAGAAAGGTTAGCGAAAGTTGCTTGTTCAGACGCACTCGCTGAGATAAGTTTCCAATATATGAAAATGAACCAAATCCGTTTTATACTATAAAAATTTTATTAATATTCTATAACCCTGTTTGTTAATAAGTAGAGGGTTACTCTACACACTGAGTTACATTAGACCTAAACCTTGTATAGTGAGTAATTATGTAAAAAATGAAATTTTTTCATGAAAACTTATTTTAATTCTAGTTTCTCATTATAAATTGTAACTAAAAAATATACTCGTATGAATACTTTTGGACATTTTTCTATTTTTTTAGCCAAATTATGTTTCAAGTATATAGTGATACAATTTGCTAATTGCTAATTTACCTTAGTGATACAATTTGCTAATTGTATCACTAAGGTAAATAAAAATCTTTGTTTTATGGTACAAATGAAACTTTAAAAAATAAAGTTAAAAGAAAATGAAACAATTTCTAGATGTCATTAATCAAACGAGAATAAAAATAAAGGAGGTCAATTATCATCTGTGTGTTTTTTCACATGTAATCAAATAAAATACAAACTACTAAATAAAAAACTTAATATATTTACCAACTTTACACTTTCTATCATATAATATGACTTATAATAGAAAAAAAACCAAATGAATAAATGAAACAATGTAAACACAGAACCAAGCAATCAAAATAAACAATGCAGTAAGATAGAAAGCTGCTAGCAATTGTATCTATAGCCCTGTAACTTGTAGTTTAAAACTACATTATATCACTAGTTGTACCTTTGTTTACCTTCTGTGAGGTATATAATATTTTAAGAACATAACAACTCTAACATACCCACCCAGATCTAATTGACATTTTACATGTCGAAAATAAATTAAAGTGAATACTATATTTGTTGCTAGGCAAGTTTCAAAGTTGCGTCTGCAGATGTTTGCCATGTCCAAAGGGTTGATTAGAAATACAGTAATGAGAATAGAATGTTTTTTACCCAATAAAAAAAAATTAACTAATGGGATGATATTCAAGAATCTGACCCATTTGCTGTGGGCCTCAAAATTTTCTGAAGAACAAAGGAAACATATGGTTCTAGTTTAAACATTAATGAAGCAAGAATTGTTTTAATGCAGCCAACTTACTCTTTAATGTCAATTGTTTTATGAAAGTTAAGTTTAAATTTTAAACATTCAAACAATTTTTATATTTAGTAAAATGAAAATATACCAGTATATTACTTGGCAAAAAAGTAATCATTGTCAGTCCAGATTTCTGACCAAGATTGGGTTCTAAACAGGTTTCACTTTAATCTGATCAATCTTGAATCAAACAGTTTAAGTATGATGAAAATCAAAAACTTAACTTCTCCGTATACAAATTGATATTTTTACTGAAAAACATCATTTAGCAAGCAACCGTATTAAAACAATTTATAAAAAATATACTTCTAAAAAAATAAACTTTATGTTAATGAAAGTGACCTAATAAAACTTAAAACATTTTAATATTCCTGCTGCTTCAAAAATAACATTACATAATATTCCATTATTACAAACGTTATTAGTAATAATGTTAACCCTTTCAGGAATATGAAACTGTGCTTATAAGTAGTAATAATGTTCTGGAATGTTAATACTACTTATAGATACAGGACCAAAGGAGTAGCAACGTCATATGTTGCCAAACCATTTTAAGACTCGTAATAAATATATTTAGGGGTGGGGAGTATGATAGGTGAAATTATGAGGCCACGAAGTTTGGTTCCATCTGTTATTGTCCAAAAGTGTGGCAGACACATTCCGCCAGTTATCACTTGCCAATATATCTCTCTAGTTATCTCAAAATATTAATGGGAACTGGAATTCTGTACGTAAAGATGGGGTGTTTGTCACATAAGATCAAGCTGAATACAAAAACCAACTGTACGTAAAGAGGGGGTGTTTGTCACATAAGATCAAGCTGAATACAAAGACCAACTGTACGTAAAGAGGGGGTGTTTGTCACATAAGATCAAGCTGAATACAAAGACCAACTGTACGTAAAGAGGGGGTGTTTGTCACATAAGATCAAGCTGAATACAAAGACCAACTGTACGTAAAGAGGGGGTGTTTGTCACATAAGATCAAGCTGAATACAAAGACCAACTGTACGTAAAGAGGGGGTGTTTGTCACATAAGATCAAGCTGAATACAAAGACCAACTGTACGTAAAGAGGGGGTGTTTGTCACATAAGATCAAGCTGAATACAAAGACCAACTGTACGTAAGGAGGGGGTGTTTGTCACATAAGATCAAGCTGAATACAAAGACCAACTGTACGTAAAGAGGGGGTGTTTGTCACATAAGATCAAGCTGAATACAAAGACCAACTGTACGTAAAGAGGGGGTGTTTGTCACATAAGATCAAGCTGAATACAAAGACCAACTGTACGTAAAGAGGGGGTGTTTTTCACATAAGATCAAGCTGAATACAAAGACCAACTGTACGTAAAGAGGGGGTGTTTTTCACATAAGATCAAGCTGAATACAAAGACCAACTGTACGTAAAGAGGGGGTGTTTGTCACATAAGATCAAGCTGAATACAAAGACCAACTGTACGTAAAGAGGGGGTGTTTGTCACATAAGATCAAGCTGAATACAGAGACCAACTGTACGTAAAGAGGGGGTGTTTGTCACATAAGATCAAGCTGAATACAGAGACCAACTGTACGTAAAGAGGGGGTGTTTGTCACATAAGATCAAGCTGAATACAGAGACCAACTGTACGTAAAGAGGGGGTGTTTGTCACATAAGATCAAGCTGAATACAAAGACCAACTGTACGTAAAGAGGGGGTGTTTGTCACATAAGATCAAGCTGAATACAAAGACCAACTGTAGCTTGATTTTAAAGTTTTATTTACTTACTTGAAATTTTTCACAAATAACAATCTTCTAATATTTCAAAAACTGTCTCATTTGTAATGTCAAAAAATAGATTTCCTAAATCAAACATAAAAGTTTTATTTATTTTTATTTTCAATCCTTAATGTTAATTATTTACCCCCATATCCTCATAATTTCTGTATCTATCACAAGGTCAACTCAACATAAACAAAATTACTGTAATATATGTATGTAATGATAAAATTGACTTGAATTTTCACTTTAATAACCTGTATTGAAAATGTAGCTTGAAAAATTTCTGAATTTAATAGAAATAAATTATAACTATGCTTATTTTAAAACAAATATTGAATGCAAATTTCTAAGTAGTGGTTGTGCTATGTTTGAACATGACGTATGTATTACTTTAGAAATGCATGCATCCTTTCCAACTGTTATATTTTAATATTTAAGTACCAGGAGACCGGGCTTCGCTCAGTTGAATTTTTCAAACTGAAGAGGATTCTGAGGATCGTTTGTTGTTGCTCTTCCTTGTAGGTTATTAATACAATTTCGTTTCGGAGGTATTCCACGTTTACCTTTAGCCCCTTTGTGGAACTCGGTCTGCGGCTTAGTGGGAGAGCTCCACTTCTATGGAATAGTCCTAGTTTTAAAACATGGTTAGTACAACTATAAACAAATAAAAGTTGTGTGCACAGCTACACGCCTCCATGTATAAAAATGCATCTGTCTTAATAATTGTCCTGAAACTTATAGGCTTAAAATAAATCAATGTGAATTCATATGATAAATAAATCTTTATTTTTGCCATTTTACAATAAAGCATTGACAAAGTCAAGAAACAGTCCTTATAGACACAGTCAAATAATACATATATTGTATATTATAAGATAATAATAATTAAATTTGTAATTAACATCTCAGAGAAGACATCCAACAGTTAGACAGCCTACCATATCTACAATATTTACCTTATTCACTAACCTTTGGGATACAATGATGTGACTCTGCTCTGTTTTGCTTAACCTACAGTGGACTATATCAATACTGTTTTTGTTTATAGTATTATAACTATGCAGGTCACTTCTCAAGGTTAGGTCTAGTGGATTTTTAAGTATATAAGAAATTGAGTCTAGTATGTATAAATTTATAACTGTTAACAATTTAAGTCTGACAAAAAGTGGTTTGCAATGATCTAGTGGTTGTGCCTTTGTTATTACCCGAATTGCCTTTTTTTTTGTAGGATTAAAATATCACCTATTTTACTACTGTTGCCCCAAATTATTAATCCATACCTTATAATTGATTGGAAAAACGCATAATATGAAGATATAACATAACTTTCAGGCACACATGACATAATTTGCCTAAGCAAGAAAATTACTCTAGATAGTCTACTCGAGATATATTCAATATGAGAATTCCAAGTTTAGTTATCATCAATAAAAATCCCGAGATATTTTACATCAGTAAAAAAATTTAATGCTTAGTCATGTGAGGGAATTTGTTTTAATCTAAATAATATGTTCTGAGTTTTTACCTTCGTTTAGCAGAAACCCATTGCACCTAAACCATACTGACGCTTCCTCTACTGTATTTTTGACAAGGTCTTGTAAAATATCCCAGTTGGTGTGGCTATTAATGAAGGTTGTATCATCCGCATACAAAATTAATTTAGCCTTGACAGCACTAGGAAGGTCATTGATTTGTAATAAGAATAAAAGAGGTCCAAGGACCGAGCCCTGAGGTACACCGGTTGGAACCTCAATCGCATTGGACCACTCTCCACTAATACACATACATAGTGATACTTTAGAAATAAGAAGTATCTTTCAGTAAAATATGCTTAGGACTATGTATATGTGTTTATTTTGTGTTTGTTACTACTAGTCTGGTGTTAGTGAACTTATCTTCTAAGGTAAGTTTGTTGATGTCCTATCTATCCAATATACTAATTCCTGGCCTAGTGTCCTTAAACCTAACCTAAAATTGTAACGACACAAGTTTTAGAGAGAGAAGAGGGTAGGGAAGGGGGAATCAGCAATAGTATTGGGTGGAGGTTGTAGTATGACTAAAAATGAATTGCGTGTGACCTTGGGAGGCAGGGCGGGGATCAAATAGACTCAAATTTCATATGACGGGTATTCTCGGCAAATGCTCGTTGAGCTAAAAACAATGTGTGTATATATGCTAGAAGAAAAAGGTTTGCTTATATAATTGGCATATGCTCGCGAAGGGATAAGATACCTCTCATTATTGGTTGTAATAGTTTTTATACAATTGGTTGGTAATTTACAAATAGTTGCAGGAAGAATTGTAGACTTTGAGGAAGCACTTCTCTGGCCAGGAGAGTCAAGCCAAAGTGATTGTGCATGATAACTTGTTAGTAAAGGGTTACAGTAATAAAAAACAATATATATGTTTATAAATCCCATCCTAGTTCATTTTAAATCATAATCATTGTGAGGTTAAGTGGTAGAGAGGGCTTTACAGCCCTAACTTCGCCTCTTGTACAAGTAAAGATGTTTTCGTTTCATATTGGGCCAAGACCAAATAGCAAAGCCTCCCCTTTGAGTTTAATAGTATGGTAATCAATTAAAGATTTATAAGGTCAGTGACGACAGTTATAAGGAGACTATTCTGACTCAGATCATGTATTTTTAACCAATCTACTGCAGACGACACTTGGTTAAAGGGAGATTGAATACTTGTTACCCTTCTGAAAACTGAGACATACAGACAATTATTTGCATAAAAAAGACGTATGTTTCAAATCACAAGAAAATGCCAGAAGTCTTTATTTTGCTCTTTAGCATTCACCCTTTTTATAAAAAAGATTTGTTAAATGATATTTTAGGACATTAGAATGGAAAAGATGTTTTTAAATTAATGGAAGATAAAGCAGGATCAGATCTCATCCTGCTAAAATTTTTTTTATTTATTATTTTGAATAATTAATTTTATTCTTGAATATAATGCTACTGGTTAATAAAGATGTACCAACATTTTATTCTTCTTCTTTTCAGAACTTGAACTCCACTTTCAAAAATAAAACCTCTAAATTTTTAATGATTTCCTTTTTAACTTCATTGTATAAGATATCGGTAATCTAAGTCATTAATCTCTTGTAATATATTAGGAACTTCAGTATTTTATTGACTATCCACTATATTAGACATTCTCTTGAGATGACTTATTCAGAAAATAGACAACATTTTTAATTTCTTTTTTTACTCTACCCAGACTTGTATAAGTATCCCTACTTATGCGTAGAAGTGGTGAGTTTTGTCCCTATAATCCTCTATACTGAGAAACTAGTCTGTACTATTATCATTATTTGGTAAAAATGTATTTTTTTATTTTTCGTTAGAATAGAAAACGTTCAACAATAAATGATTAGCCATCAGCTTTGCAAAAACCTTGTATCCTAGATTCAGCCAACCAACAGCCTTAATTAATGACCCCTCATCAAACTCATGTGGCCTTTCTTAAAGGCATCAAGACAAAATTGGGTTTGTGGGAGTATGAGTGGCCATCAAGATGTGCGCTGGATGAGTCTGTATATGCATCCACTTGGAAATCTCTATGTCAAGAAATGAAATTAAAACCAACTTTATTATACAAATTATGTAAATGTTGGGAGTTTAGGACTAAATTGTCCTCTCTTGCACCTAACCATTATTATCATAATACTAATAAGTGTAAAAAAATCAAAACCTTTTAGTGTGTAAAATAAATTACAGACAGTAATAACACATAATTAATAGCCATAGCTTGTATAAATATAATACATTCTATATTAACATACATACAAAAGAAACATTTCTAAATTTAACCCACTTATCTTGGGTGGGTTGATAGGTCTAGGCTACCATTGCTGGCAATTTTCACAAAGCATTTTACCAAATGATCTGCCATCTCATAATTCAATAATTAACTCAACAAATTTAGTTGAAAATTAAAAACTTGCTTGTAGATGGAAATGCTGTAGAAGTTTATATGGTTATAACTTTTGTATGGTTTGTAAATTACTAAGTTTATGATAATTTTACTTTCAAATTGTCTTTTAAACAGAATATGAATGATTATTGTCTATACTATCCGTTTTATTAAAATATAAATATGAATCTGAAGATTAATTAATGGCTTATCACTACCAGCATGTATGAAATTTTGTTTTTACACTATGTTCCTCCTAGTTATTATATCTTTCTAAATGTTGCTTTGTATGGGAACGTCTTTATTACTCCTTTGTTACTATGTGTCTTGGTTTTGACTTATTTGTGACATAAAACTAATTGATATATGTGAGTTTTGGATTAAGAAATACTGTTTCTTTCGGAGAATTATTTTGAATAAAACTTTTAGTAATTTTATGTAAGATACTATTTGCGTGATACAATCAAAAAGCTTAAACTATTTCCATATGGTAAATAATGTTTTTGGTAAGAACTTACATTATTATAATTTAGAACTGATAGTAAACGTTTACTACTATAGCATTGTTTGAAACTACGGTGTTATTTTTATTCTCAGCTGTGGCTTATAATTCTATCTTATTACCTTAATTTTGATAAAGTCAGGAAGAATAAACAGAAAGTCTGTATGGTGTATTTATTGTTGAAATCATTGTTGAGTGCAACTGTTAAATATTGTTATATATATATAAACATTATATGATAAAGAAGATAATTTATTCGCCAATGTCAATGTAATTAACTTTTATAGATGTGTAGTTTCTTCTCTGTGAGATCTTAAAAACATTGTTTCCTTGTTTAGCTTAGTTTTGCAATAGCTTTGTCGTCAAAGCTGATTTAAAAATAAATCAATAACAGAACCTTTTACATTTGTGTATATGTTAGATTAAAGATGTGCCAAAAAAGGAATATTGACAAAATGTAACACATAACGAATATTATTTGATATAACCACTTTTAAATATTCAAGAATTTAATATTGAATCTTAATTTGACTAATTATTGGTTGATTGTTATAATCTACTATAATGTATTTCATAAATATGTATTAAAAAAGAACTGTTGTTGAATTTATTTCAAATATACTAATAAATTAAGAAATCCCAAGTTAGATTGCAAGCTGGAAAGTATAGTTGTTACTGACTCTAATAAATATCAAAATTTACAAAAATATTTCTTTTACAAAAGAAACTATGCAAGTGAGTACAATGTACAGATTTGAATTACCTATCAAATAATGATTTTATTATATCTAGAAGGAAATTGTACCTAGTTATACCTTGATAGGACGAAATACTATCTTTTTATAGTCTAATAATTTAAAAACAAATTTACATACAGAGATACAGTACTTTTAAATGTCACATATTCTTCTTTGTTAGGATATATACTGTCATGGAGTTTTGTAGAATAAAACTTTAGTTGTAATATGGTTTAATCTTTAGCTTTTTACAGTAATATATAATGTATTTATATTGTTATTCAATCGCCATAAATAAGTAGTAACCCTGACCGAGTTGAAATTCCATAGGAATATGGTTAGTACAACATAACTGGCTCAGAATGGTTAGTACAACATAACTGGCTCAGAATGGTTAGTACAACATAACTGGCTCAGAATGGTTAGTACAACATAACTGGCTCAGAATGGTTACTTTCACTCAAAAATACTCCAATGACTTGGCATTTTAATGATTATGTTGTTGACCTATATTTTATTTCATATTATATTAATTAAAATATCAGCTTGTGTTTGTATAGATTTAAACTGTTTGATGTGATGGGCAAGTCTAGTTTTCACTTGTAATTTTAATAGGTGATATAGAATGATGTATTATTATAGAATTACACATACGTGATATTTTATGAAATAAAATAATATAAAAGGTTCTGCAGTTTGGTATTCAGAATAGCAATTTAGATTGATTTTGTTTGCTAATAACGTAAAATATATGTTTCTTTATGAGTGAATGTAGTAAAGTGTGAGTGCCTTAAATTGTGTAATTTTATCATGAATATTTTATCTAGCACATTATTTTAAACATTTTCAGTTGAGAATAGTGAGTGCTTAATTTAACTGTACTACTTTAATGAATTTAATTAAATCTCAATTACCAACCCTTTATTGCTATGACACAATTTCTTACATTAACAAAAGTCATACAAATTTACATATTTAAATGATAGCAGGTTTTATAAATAAAAAATAATAATAATGTAAAAAAAACAAAATCAACACTTGTTCTAAAATTATAGCATTTTTATTATTCATTATTAAAACACTGATCGTAGGGCAAATTAGCAAGAACTAAGTTTTGCAATCACTTTATCCGGAGTTATAATGACTCGGAACTAGTTCCATGGAGTCGTTCCAACTCCGAACGTTTTTCCAGTTCAACGTGGAGCGAAGCTCAAGTGAGTCGCTCCGAGTGGATGCGCGCGCATCACGTACTTCAATCCTTTGTTTTGATCGTTCCAACAACTCTGGAACTATGTTAGTTCCATGGAGTGGGAAGAGATACGTCGACACTCGACACTGCAGCCGCTCTGACAGTGGTTGCACGCGCATCTCGTTCTCACTCCTTTCTGTTGGAAGTTCCAAAACGATAGAAATCCAGTCTATTATTGCATTGTTTTAGGTTATATCCAGCTAACAATTTGAATTGTGTATTTTATTTAATTATTTTACAAAGAAAAGTTATGGATATCTTAGGAATTTTCCAGCAGAAAGTAAAATATTGTATATTTTATAATAAAGCGTATATTTATGACATATAATACTCATTAATTCTAGTTCCGAAATGAACTAGTTCCGCACTAACACTCGGAGTTGGAGTTGTAACTCCTTAACCGGAGTTACTGTGAGAGTCATATTCAATATTACAGTCAAAATGATAGCCCAAAAAGCTTACTGATTCCTTACAAGAGACTAAATGATCCCCTGTCAAAATTTGTAAGCTGTTCACTGGATTTTGTCTAAGTTCAAAAGATCATTGTAAACTACCATACCATTCACAATTACCTATAGGTCTAATTTAGTTGAAACAGGTACTAAAAGTGACATACGCAACTTCTTATATCATTTATTATAGTTGTCAGGAAGAGAATAGGTCCCAATACCAAGCCCTGTAGAACTCCCATTTTAATAAATAAATCTCTAGAATACTGTTTTCTCAAGCAACCCTGACTGTCAAAAACTCTTTGTGTATGCCCTATTAGATAGCATGAAAACCAATCAAGCACACTACCTTGGACACCCAGCCTCTGAAGTGTGTTCAATAATAATGAATGTGTGTACGGTATATATAAATAAAGATAACACTTAGCAATCTTTTGTGATGTTTAATAATCAAGATAGATTTCGGTCTCGAAAGACCATCTTCAATTGTACAGATATAAGATTATTAAAATGCTTAATTGTAGAATAATTATTTTAACAGCTGATACTATAAAAATTTAGATGGATAAATTGTAGATCTTGTTAAACTTTATAATTTTGTATCTTCATGATAAAATCGAACACAATATTTTAGTGAAATTTGATTTGGTCGTTTAGTAATAATGATGGATTTTCTTTTGTAAGTGTAAAAATTCTCAATAGCATCTAGTTTTTTTACTTTTAGGTCCAATATGGATAATTTCTAAATTTTGAAGTTTGTTTTTTGTATATGTTCCTTAAATATTGTACTAAAACTTCTTCCTGTTTGGCCATTGTAATATTTAGGACAAGTTGAACATGTAATTTTATATGTTCCTGAATTATTGTATTTGTTTTCATTATGTTTTGTAGAATAATTATGCTGTAGTTTATTTTGTTGCTGTTCTCGTTTTATATGTAATTTTACATCCTTGTTCGGAAAATATATTATGTAAAGATTATATTATTATTATTATATTATATAATCAATTCTTTACATAATATATTTTCCAAACAAGGATATAAAATTACATATATAACAAAGAACAGCATCAAAAATATACTACAGTATAATTATCCTACAAAAAATAATGAAAACAAATACAATAATTCAGGAACATATAAAATTACATGTTCAACTTGTCCTAAATATTACAATGGCCAAACAGGAAGAAGTTTTAGTAAAATATTTAAGGAACATATACCAAAAATAAACTTCAAAATTTATCATCATTTGCTGAACATTTAATTCAAGAAAACCATAATATTTCATCAATAGAAGAAAATTTATAAACTATCCATTTTGGGCTTAAAAGTAAAAAACTAGATGCTATTGAAAATTTTTACATGTACAAAAACATAAAATAAAATCCATCATTATTACTCAACGACCAAATAAAATTTCACTCAAATATTGTGTTCGATTCTATCACGAAGATGCAAAATGATAAAGTTTAATAAGATCTACAATTTATCCATCTACATTTTTATTTAAATTTTTAAGTATCAGCTGTTAAAGTAATTATTCTACAATTAAGCATTTTTATAACCTTATATCTGTACAACTGAAGATGGTCTTTCGAGACCAAAATCGATCTTGATTATTAAACATCACAAAAGATTGCTAAGTGTTATCTTTATATATATATATATACACACACACACACACACACGAGGCGTGTTTTTAAAGTAAGTACCGTTATGGGATCCCGCTGTAAGCATAGTTTTTCGGTATTTGACACATGCGTGCTAGGGTATATAAAAATTTATATAACACAACGAGGCATTTTTAAATAAAGTTAGTAAAGAATGCTGCTGTAGTGTGCGGTCGTATTGCAACACATGGTGTCTGGGTTACTAAATTGCCAGGGTTATGGATCCAATCGGAAATATTATGAGAAAATTTCCTCTTTAAAATGCCGCAAGTGCGCTGTGTACATTTTCAAACGTAAGGTTGTGAACAGTGAACTCATCGTGAGTATGCCACAGTGACAATTAATTTGGTTTAAAAAATTATAACCATCACGATTCTAATGTTCTAGGAATGTGAGAGAACTGGTTAAAATTTTTTTGTGTGATTCTTGTTAAACGTTTTTTTTTTTTTTTTTTTTTTTTTTTTTTTTTTTTTTTTATTCTCCGTCAGCATTTTGGGAACCTACCGTAAGTATGACTTTCGGTACTTCAAACAGTCTGTCACAATTTCAATAATCGCACTTGAAGACACACTACATAATGATGCAGTTGTAAAGCGTCTGTTTTCTCTGACTTTTTTCATCAACATTTTGCACCAAGTCATCAGTAATGAGTGAAGGTTTCCGACTTTGTTTATCATCATGCACATTCGCATAACCTCAAAAGCTCTCATCCATTTCCATACCATCCCATCACTCATTCTGTTTTCTCAATAAACTTCACAGATCTCTCGATGAATGTCAGCTGCTTTCATGTCTTTATTGTTATGAAAACTTATCACAACATGTACTTTACAGTTGACGGCATTTTTAATCAAAGGAGGAATTTTAAACAGTCAAATGGGTCCGTAACGGCGGTTGTGGCTTGCCAAAAGATAGTAGTATCTAGCACACATGCGCTGGATGCCGATCGCAGCGCTACAGCGGTGGGATTCCAAAACGGTACTTACTTTAAAAACACGCCTCGAATAAAATATTAAGCAATTTAATGGCTATAACTGTCAAATAATGAATGATTGACCAGATCAAAGGCCTTGCTTAAGTCAACAAATAGGCCTAATGCACTCATTTTCTTGTCAAGAGCGGAAATTAAATTAATTTAACAACATTTGTTTGAAAACATTAAATAACTCTTTATTTAAAATATAGGTTGATTAAATATTAGTCAATTTAATTTTATTTGCACTTTGAGTCAGTTAAAGAAAATTGTGTGTTTTTTATATGGTAAATGTTTTTAGTGCAGTAGAAAATATGTTGCAACAGTTTATTTAATTTTGTCCAAAGGCTTGTTCTTCTTAATTTTAGACTGCTTCTTGTTCATTTTTTATTCCTGTTGTAATATATTTTGTCTCAGTAAATTTTAGGTTATCATGTAAACTTTATTGATTTATTTAAATTTATTGAATGATCATTAATGTAATGTTGATATTATTACAGTTAAAGATTTAAAATATGGTAAAATGTCTACAATCTGTCATTGCTGGAACCAAAAAGGTGATAGCTGAGAGAATATAGGGATAGCAAAAATTTCCAAAAAAAAAAAAACCCCTAATATTTAAAACCATAATTGTGGTATAATAATAATGTAACACAAAAACACACATAATTTAAGGAGCAATGTTGTAAATTTATTGTCAATTTACCTGTACACTACAAAGTTTAAGCTTGAAAACTGTAAATCGTTTTGCTTTGATTTTTTTTTTTGTCACGATTTTAACGCATCAATATATCTCATTTTGCGGAGGAAGTAACTTTGTAGTATCCGGTTTTGAGTGGGTAATAGTTTGTCGTTCAGTACGAACTGAATCTCCATCATCATGATCAGATCCGTTTTCTTATTATCTATGATTTCCAAAACTCCTTTTCTGATATGGCATCATCTGAAAGTCTCTATATAATATTGAAAGCTTTCCTTTAGATACGTTTCAAGTTCTCGATTATTCTCTTGTGCAAAATACGCCAGTAGCATTTGCACAAATCATTGTAGTTATCTGATCTTTATGAAATTTGAATCTATGGCTATTTTTTCTTTTTTTTTTCAGAAAATTATGTTAATGTCTTTTGTGGCAAAGATTTCCAATTAAATCCAGCTTTATCACAATTATTATAATATACTTGTTTCTTAACAAATCCTAAATATGATGCTGTCTGAACCCAAGCAATTACAGATCTGTTTGCACTGAGTTTCTCCCCACTGTTATATACTGTACCTGACGAATTCTGAGGCAGAACTTAACCTATCAAGCCATCCAATGCTTGCATTAAATGCTGGATCTCCATAAGTTGTTTTCTGCGTTTTAACAGCCTTGATCATGATTACAGTTCCTGAAATTGATCCCCTAACTTCTAGACTGAATAAACCTCTAGTACATTGCAGAATCCATAGATTCATACTTCTTGTTTGAATGAACCCCTGGTACATTGCAGAATCTATTTATTCATACTTCTTGACACAATGAGCCTCTGGTGAATTGCAAAATCTAACTATTCATGCTTTCTAGACAATTTTATTTTTGTTAGTTTGAAAATCAAATTTACAAAACAATACTAGTTCTGTAATACACTCAATGTTTTTATACAGGAAGAAATAAATTAAAATTAAACACTATGAACAAATAAATTCTGTTACACAAGTCAAAATGAAAACTAACAAACACTTAGATATCATCGTATGGTATTCTACAATGACAATGCTTCAGTCTCTACTAAAACCAGCGATGGTGGTGACTCACAGTTCCTGACAATATCCTTAGGAAGGGGAAAGTGGCATGTCAAGTGAAGGTTGTAACTTCAGAACAAGAAAAAGAGACGAACTCTCAGCTCCAATTACAATGATGCTTCTGTTAAGTTCTTTTGGCTTTTGTTGGGCCATTAGGCAGTCTGTATTTTTTTTTTTTTTTTTTTTTTTTTTTTGTGGTAGTGTACTGACAGATAACAGAAACTGACAGTTAAAAAAAGGCTGATGGTCAATTGAAGTTGTAATATAGTTAGGCAAGGACAGAAATGAGTTAAAAATGAAATTACTGATCTAATATACAAAACTACTTAAGTATTGACTATTATTATAATTGTATTGTAATACAAATAATAAGTATTCTAAAAATGCTCCCAAGTTTGGTTACTTAGCAAAAGTGTCTGGTCATACCTCTTTTAAGTAGTCATTTATGAATTCAAGATGGAAATAAGCTTTTTCACAAAATAATCAAATTTTTTCAGTTGATACATTGTGCCAATGGATGGCTCTCTTGATTGATTAAAAATTTCAAAAAAAATCCTTACATTTTTTAAAAACCATATTTTTTAAAAATATGGTTAAAAAACAAAAGGATTGTTATAAATAATGGTAAATTGTTTAGTTTATAACTATGGTACCACAATTTGCTATTGTTTTAAGTCTATAAATCCTTCACAAAAAAAACATAAAATGGCTGAAAAATATAAAAACTATTCAGTTTCATTATTTACGAGTATATTGTTATTCTAACTTAAGACACAACATTGTGCGTATTTTAAGATGAATATGAATGATGATATGAGTGTAGTCTGGTTACTAACCAAGTTCAACTGTTCCTCAGAAAGGGCAATTCATTAATAGCCCAACAGCCAGGGCAACTAAGGGACCTACAGCTTTAACCTCTTTGGTACATTTTATGTCATCTCTAGCACCATTATTAGTTTGGGAATTGTTTCCTTTATTAAATATTTATTGCCATGAAATATTCTAATAATATAACTTCTTTATTTCACACCATGCTGTCATAGATACTTTGATATAATCTTTATAATATGTTCCTTTCTTTATATTTTTTTATATAAAATGTTAACCCTACCCGGGCTGAACCTAGTTTACAGTCTGGGCGGAATTAAGTAATGGTTGCGGTAAAAAGTGTTTATTTTAATTTGTTGGAACTCATCTAATAACCTTAAAACGATACATTTTATATTATATATATTTTTTTTTTAGTATTATATTTGATAAAATATTGTTGGCGGATAATTACGTCAAATGGTGGGTCATGAAAGTGAACATCTTATATAAATAATTTTGCTAACTAAAGGTGTTATTGGTATCTTGCTCTGAAAAAGTATTTAGCCATTCAATTACATTATCTGAATAGTCAGGATTATCATGTGCAGCTATCTTTCATTAGTAGATGCACCAGACACAATGGAAAACCGCTGGAATGATCGCAAAGGCGGGAAGCGTGACAGCAAGCAGATTTGAGAGTGGGGGATGGATGCAGGGCATGGAGAATGTTACAGTGGGGAGAAGGAATGGAAGAGATAAGCCAAACATAACTTCGCTCGCGTCAGTCAGTTATGCGATAGGTGTTGTGGCGGAAAGGCCCATCATTCGCCCGGACCGCTAAAAACAGTATGCGGATAATGTAGTCATTCCGCTCGCAAAGCATAATAATCGTAGGTGGACTATTTTGTCAAACGCACGGGAAGGGTTACAATGATTGATTCATCTGATCATCACTAATCCTGTAGTTTAGTGGCCCTTAATAAATAGTATTTTAATGAGCAATGATGAGTTAGATTAAAATTTATTTATTTATTAGTTCCAGATTTAGGCTAATATTTGATTAGTCAACTAACTTGCATAGTTTTCTTAGTATCAAACCAAAAGAGAACTCTACATTATGATTATTAGTATCAAGTAAGATAGTGATAAATAGTAATTATAATGAAATAGCTTTTGAGAAATAATTAAATAAAATGGTACCTGGTTTAGAAAATATGTAATAATGAATTAATTATTGAACTATCAGTCATTAAATAGGCATTTATTGTAATATCCACCCTTACAATAAATCCCCAAATAGCACAGTTAAACAATCCTATATTTAATATTTTTTATTTCTGTATTTCAGCACTCCGAGTTATTTATAATATTGTTTTTTTTTAAGTTGTTGAGGTAGTTTTTGGTTTAATGCTGTAAATCAAAAGTGAGAGACTGAGTTAATAATATTTATTTCTTGGACAAGAATTCTGTAAAATATTGTTTATAATATATTAATGTGTTGCATTTATTTTTAATTAAGTTGTGTTTTGTGTATCTATTGTAAATGTGAATGTATATAATGCACTTAGAACCAGATCGTGAACTTGGCAACTAGATTGTTGAATGCAACTATCCAGGTGCTACTTACTCAATATTTATTCTTAATAAATCATGTTAATGAAACATTAATATTTATTTCATTATTTATCCCAACACTTTAATCCTAGTGTTATTGCTGTATTTAAGAGATCTAATGTTTTTAATTTAAATTTTCAGTTTATCATCATGCAATATACATTTTATATAACAGCAATTTGAACACCAAGAAATTAATAGAACACACTTCACTGCTATTTAATGAATTGTAGTCTAAGTTCTATCATTAACTGTATATATGTGATATCAGTGTCTATTGGATTCTTTAAACATGCAAATCAGGTGTACAAGATTGACAGTGAGTGTTCTCTTTGTGATTAAAATTGCTGTTGTCGGTAAACCATTGTATAGGTTATACTATTAAATTTGTTTTAATTTTCAGAAAATTATTGTCAAAACAATGAAAGAATTTTTAAAACTCTGTTATATTACTTGATAAAATTAAATAAAAAACTGAATATGTCAAAAAAATGCCCCAGTTCAATTGTGTACTGTATAATCACAAATTTTAACATTAATGGCTTTAAAATACCACTAGAAAAGATTATTTCACAATGAGCGAGTTCAAAAAGGTGCAGATAACATTTTGAAAATTTATTCCTTTTCTTTGTTTGCTAATTTAACAGGGTGTACCAAAAAAGTCTAGGGATGGCATTATATTTTTTGAACCATTGCAGATAGATCAATAAAATCTTAAACATATATACTGTACCTAAAAATCTATTTTTCGAAGCAAATATCAACATTTTGCATTTTACTAGAGACGGTCCACAAGGAGTCAGAAGAAAATCTTACATTAGAGCATAGGTTGAGATGTACATCATATTAAAGGTCTCTATTAGAAGAACAAAATGCCGCAAACCAGACCTCAAAAGGACCAGCCAAAATGTGCGATGGTTTAAAGTTACATATATACTTGAGCTTGATAAACTATTGATTAGTTCGTTGAACCATTGTAGATGTAGTGTTTACAATTATGAATTAAACCTTAGCTGCATCAACAATCTAAAGAGTTTTAAATCTACTTTGCCTGGATCTTTCCATTGCTCTGAGAGAATTTTTAATAGTCTGTACAAATATCACTACCTGTCAGTTTGGGGAAGGTTGTAGTGCCATATGTTGAGATGTACATCATATTAAAGGTCTCTATTAATAGAACACAATGCCGTAAACCTCATTTCAAAAGTATCAGCCTAGCCAAAATGGCGATGGTTTAATGTTACTTATTTGACCTTGATAAACAATTGATTAGTTTGGTGCAGTGGTCTTAAGAGACTCAATTTACCCTTAAGAAGTGTCCAAAATAGTTTGATTTAAACTGACTACCACTGTCAGTGACTATCAACATAGGAAGCCCAAAATTAGCAAATGTCTTCCTGAATTCTCTTATACAAAATTCAGTATATATAATCTTAGTAGGCTTACTCTCAACCTACTAAGATTATATATAACTACAGTACATATAACTGAAACTAAGTAAAAGCTTTAACTGCAATAAAATACCATTTACCATTCTTTGGCCCAGCAAAATCAATAATAATAAATCTTTATTGTCATACGAATTTGTACAAATTTTTGACAAAGTCAATACAGTATACAGCAATAGCTGCCAAGTCATAAATATTAATCTAAGCTTAACTGAATTATAATTACAGAAGTCAGTCATGAAATACAGTCAGAATGGGCTTTCAAAAATTAATTAATGTTTGCCAAAATGTAGATGCATAAAAAGACCATAGGAAAACAAATGAAGCATGGTAAGATACCACTGCAAAACAATAATCCATGAACAAACACTAAAACAACAAATAATTTAATGCACTTTAAACACTAACTAATAATTAATCCAAAACCCATACAAAATGATAAATAGATACAGAACAATTTATGATACATAGTAGACAGTAAATCATTAAAGTAGACCTACTAGTTTATACAATTTAAATTTCAAATAAAAAAGATTATGCAAAACTGTTTCCTATTTAAATATGTACTTAAATTGTGTCTAATTTAAAAACTATCAGCACGAAGGATAGAGTAAAACTCTTGGAGGCAGTAAAAAGGGTTGTTTAAAAGCCAGGAGTAAAACAGTTTTTTAAATTTACTTTCAGGATGCTTTTTAATTAGGGGCTTTAGCACATTATATAGCTGAAGAGCTACTGTAGTGTGACTATTTATGGTTTTAGTTAGCCTACAATAGGCTATTGAAGCTAGTTCTTTACTGCGAGTATTATAGCAGTGAACTTCAGAATTAAACTTCAATAAATCAGAATTTTTCAGAACATATAGAGTTAGGTCGTAGATGTAAAGGTTGATAATAGTCAGAATTCCTTGACTAATAAAAAGTGGCTTGCAGTGTTCTAAGTGTTCTGAATCTGTAATGATTCTTAAGGCTTTTTTTGTAAAATTAAAATCTCGTGACCTTAGAGCAATTCCCCCAAAAAATGAGGCCATATCTAAGTAAAGATCGAAAGTAAGCAAAATAAGTTGAGCGTACAAAATTTGTTGGAATATGAAAGATAAGGCATCTCAGAAGATAAAGAACCCTGGAAAGCCTGACAGACAGTTGTTCTATATGTGGTGTCCAATTCAATTGAGAATCGAGCTGCACCCCAAGAAATTTGACAGAAGACAAAAATTCTTCTTCAAGATCAACAAGTTCGGTATTAAGATGTTTTAATGTAAATAGAATATTTTGGGTTTTACTCTTGTTTAAAAGAAATCCGTTGGACTGAAACCAAAGGGAAGCATTTAAAATTGTGTTTTTAACTATTTCATTTAATTCTTTTAAATTGTTGCCAGTGCTTATGAAAGTCGAGTCATCTGCATAGAGGATTGTTTTAGAGTTAACTGAGAGGGGCAAATCATTTATTGTAATTAGAAAAAGGAGGGGGCCAAGTACAGAACCCTGAGGTACAGCGTACTTGACATGAGCCTCTTGTGACCAGACACCATCTATGTAAACTATTTGTTTACGATTTTTTAAATATGAATGAAAGAATTTAAGTGAAGGGCCAGTGAAACCATAATGCTTTAATTTTATTAAGAGGTCAGAGTGATTAACAGAATCAAAGGCCTTTCTCAGGTCACAGAGGGTGGCCCGAGCAATGACCTTATTTTCAAAAGCCTGAAGAACTTCTCTTATCAATTTATCTATTGCCTCAGTTGTGGAAAGTCCCTGTCTGAAACCAAACTGGGGTGCATTAAGAAGATTGTTTGTATCTAAAAAATGGATAGTTTGGTCATAGACTAAAACCTCAAATAATTTAGAAATTGCTGGAATCACAGAGATGGGACGAAAGCTACTTGGTTTGTCTCTTGGTCCTTTTTTATAAATAGGACAGACTCTGGATAATTTTAGAGGCTCAGGAAACACCCCTACTTGTAGGCATTTATTAATACAAATTGTAAGTGGGATAGCAAAACTTGGTATCACTTGTTTAAGCACATTGTTGGACACAGTGGCGGCTCCTGATAAGTGGTCACAGGGGTGCACACAAGAAAATAACAGTAGGATTAGATAATTAACACGTTGCCAACATAGTTCTCGGCTCAATATAATAGTAAACAAAATATTTCAGTACTTTTAGGCTCTTTATAACATCAAATTGATTTTTTTGTAAAAGGGTATAAGACTGTGAGTTATTTCGTGCTGTGGAATGAATAATTCCTAAAAAGAAACTCCTTAAAATTTGCTACGATATTTGACTACTTGCATTTTAATAATTGCTTATAGCCCAGAAAGTTATTAGCAAATATAACTAATTTATTGGTTTATTTGGCTAACAAAATATTTATGAAAAGGCAAATAAAAGAAAGATTATGTGAATACAATCTTATTTTTATTGATACAAAGAAAAATGTAAGGTTATAAGTAACGTTGAAAATAGGTTAAATAGGCTAATTGAAAATTAACTAAATGTTTCATGAAATCATAGTTCAGCAATTTATACACAGTTTTTCTCCAGAAACATTCTTTGTAAGATGATTAGTTCATGTACAGTTTTTAAAGTTGAAGTCCATCCTTCTTTCTTTTTGCCTAGCAAAAACATCGATTACACGCACATTAAAGTTAGGTATACTCCTGATCATACCCTTTTCCACAGACAACATAGCCAACGCTGTTAGTCTTTCTTGCCCCATGGTACTTCTCAAAAAAGTTTTGATGCTTTTTAAGGTCGAAAAGCACCGTTCCGACTCTGCAGTAGACATAGGGATGGTAGAAACAATGGTCAAAAGTTTGTGAGTTTCTGAAAATGAAGTCTGTAAGCCATTCTCAATAACGAACTGTAACAACGGCACAGTCCCATTGTTTCATGACTTGAAAATCTTTTCGTTTGTAAATCACTGAAAGTTCTGTTTTCAATCGTTCTTTGTCTAAAAATGAATACATCTGCACTGTTTCTTCCAAAAGTTGAATGGGAAACGTTTTCTCATAGTGCGTGAACTTTTTTGAATCAAACAGAGAAACCGCTGAATGGTGTGTCAAAAAGGAGTATCTCTCTTTTATTTGATTGGAAATAACATCACACACCTCTTTTGCGGCAATTGTCCTCGTCACATGAATATTTACATCACGTCGGGCTCTTTTCACAGGCATAGGAGTTGATCAACATCAATTTTGACACTATCCATGTTTTGCCTTTCTTTTTCGACGCATTCAATAAATGTTTCGACATTTTTCTTTGTTCGCACAGCATCGGTGTATGTAAGCTGTAGTTGATTATACAAAATATCAACATGGGGCATGCTTTTATGGAATACTATGAGCCAAAATATAAAGTTGGGATCCTCTAACATACGTCTGATTGCTCCTGCTTTGGTGATAGTGATTGCTTGATGTGATGAGGCCTCTATTTCCTCCATGCAAGCAATTAAATCTTCTCTGTATTCATACACAGTGTTGACTGTACAGCTCTTGAAGTTCCATCTAGTTGCGGAAGCACGAGGGATTCTTCTGCCAACTATTGTGTTAAAAACCGCAACTCTTTGTGGAGAATTGCTAAAGAAGTTGGTCAAATCACTCAAATTTGAAACAAAATTCTCACTTGTTGGTTTTGGCTTGTAGCCTGTCCAACTACCAAATTCATTTTTGGGGGATTAGCCTCCGGATCACTGTTCAATACTTAAAGTGGTTTATATACCTGCATTCAAGTAATCCAAGTCGTTGCTTCTGCAACCGGTTTCAACTCGTCATGAGAGTCATCTTCAGGCCGTACAAGGATGTAATAAAATGTGATCACTTCATATGAAGGTCGTCACGAACACATAACGAATAACGGACACTATGAATATACGAACACATAACAAAACACTTAAAAACGTTGACATTAATGAACATCTAAAAATTCGCGACGTGTGCTCCAGCCCGGCACGCGTCGCGAATTTTTAGTTGTTCATTAATGTCAACGTTTTTAAGTGTTTTGTTATGTGTTCGTATATTCATAGTGTCCGTTATTCGTTATGTGTTCGTGACGACCTTCATATGAAGTGATCACATTTTATTACATCCTTGTACGGCCTGAAGATGACTCTCATGACGAGTTGAAACCGGTTGCAGAAGCAACGACTTGGATTACTTGAATGCAGGTATATAAACCACTTTAAGTACCAAATTCAGTTGGTGTGCATAGCAATGAACATAAAATGCGTGGGGATACATTTGCTTAACAAGAATCTGTACCCCTGTATGATGTCCACTCATTACACTAGCGCCATCATAGCTTTGTGATATAAGTTTGCTTGGATCGTCTACAACACTTTGTATTGCACTTTTAATACATCTAGCTATTGAGTCAGCATTGTGACCAGTGGGTTGAACAAACTGCCAAAATCGTTCTACAGGTTGGCCATCAGGCAAGACATAGCGGAAAACTAAGACTAATTGAAATGTTGATGAAATGTCAGTAGTTCCATCAGCGATCAACGATAAAAACCTAGTAGTTTTTATCTCTTGTTTTATGTTGTCCTGGCAAACGGCAAGCATGCAATCAAGCAATTCGTTTTGGATACTTTTAGATGTAGCCTACCTTTAAACACTGTTGCATTGTCCAGATGTTCTTTCAAAGAAGCATCAAATTCTGCTGAGAAATTTACTAGTCCCCTAAAAACGCCAGGATTTGAAGAATCATCTTGCTCACGACGGCCTCTGAGTGCCAACTCAAACGCCCCACAAAAATTAATACAATCGGTTAGTTTGGAAAGCACATAACAATTTTTAGTACAGTAACCTGTTTGTTGTGCTTTTTAATATTTTCCCTGTAAGCACTGTCTAGCTGCTGTCGAATGTCTAACTTGCCCAAAATATTAAATTCCAAAACTGAGTTTAAGTGTGACTGAGAACATTCATGTTTTCTGATTTTTGATTGCAAATGGGAAAGATCAGCAACCCCATATTTTACCCAGTTAGATTCACCAGTTTGCTTCGAAAAAAGTAAACAGGGGAAGCAATAAAATCTTCCCCTTCTTCTACTTTTGTCTTTTACTCTTACTTTTGCTTTGTTCACATCCACAAATCCATGGGGTTCTGGCATATACGTTTTGATTGAATTCCCTCTTAAAGTCTCTATTCTTACCTTTGGTTATGTGAACAATGTTAAGTTGGGGGGTCGGTTTTCTACTTACTTTAATTTCAACCTTTCTTTCGAGAGACAAGTTAGAAAACCCAAGTTCTTTAAGTTCAGTTACTGTCACTGCCATAATAATCAAATGAATAATAAAATATTACAAAACACTCACATACGAATCCCTGTAACAAAACAGAACACAAAAGAGACACAATATTAACACAAACAGCGGTCATAACGACATTCACACAGCGGATACGCAACGAAACGAGATTATATGTACACACCTGCGACTTGCCGTCGCACTACTGGCTGGTGCAGGTGCACCCACGCTGTTATATGAGACCCGCCTCCCACCGCATACCCCTCGCCTATCCCCGCTTAGATGCAGGCAGCTCACCGCACCTGCACTGTCCGCGCGTCTCTGCTCGATTCGCTTCGCGTTTAACGCGTCATTGTTGTTAATTCGTTTACTCTGTATTAACTGAATGTTATTTATGTTGTGCATTCAATAAGAAAGTATTTTAATTATATTTTTACTCTAGGGGGCTCATGTGCTCAAATGGAAAAACCGCCACTGGTTGGACATGTAATAGACATCAGTGCTTTCAGAGCTCTTCAACCTCTCAGCTGCCTTTATTATATCCTCAGGTGTAAGAGATTTCCACGTGAAGACTACTGAGCGAGGTCTATGATTTCTGTTTAGAAATTCAGTGCAAGTTACGCCCTCGCTTATTTGGCTCTTTATTTCTTCTATTGAGTCAATGAAATACTGATTAAAGGTATTAGGATTGATGGATATGATATTATCATTCGGATGACCCTTACATTCTTTAATTACTTCAATAAAATAAAATTACTTCAATAAAAGGGTGGGTCAATATCACTGAACGTGTATGGGTGGTTCGGCGGGTCAATACCACTGTACGTGTACTGGCGGGCGGGTGGGTCAATACCACTGTACGTGTATGGGTGGGTCAATACTACTGTGTGTATGGGTGGGTGGGTCAATATCACTGAACGTGTATGGATGGGTGGGTGGGTCAATACCACTGAACGTGTATTGGCGGGCGGGTGGGACTATACCACTGTATGTGTACGATACTCTAGGTGTAGTATGATTTATTAATGCCACTAGCAGATATGAGGAATTAGTCATGAGAAAAAATTATTTATTTCAGTCCATCCAGAGACGATTTATAAGAATGCTGGGTGTGAAGAATGGCTATGCCTATAGAGAGGTCCCTATTGCCGACATTGAAACCAACCTAGGTCTTATGCCTCTGATTTCTAGACGACAAGTTGCCGATGTGTTATTCCTCTACAAGCTGATCAATGGTGATATTGATTGTCCTCATTTGCTACAACTGGTTAACTTTAGAGTCCCCTCACCTACTAGATCGCATTACCTTTTTGAGATCAGATACAGAAATACAAACTACCTTCTTCATAGTCCTATTCCCAGAATGCTGAGAGCTGGTAACGAGGCCTGCAATGTGGTGGATTTCTTCTCTAACTCCTTGGGAACTTTTCGACGTCTGGTCCTATCCCTGGCTAACAACAATGGAGAGTAGAGTCTTCTTTGTAAAAGTGGATTGGAATTGGTTTCTGGTGGAGTTAGTTTCTGTGAAGTGGGTGCTTGGTGGCTGCGTTAAAGGGCCACACTTGGGTTGTTGGGGGCATGGTCTCCCCACATTGCATATTTCACTTTTAATACCAGTGTAGTGATTGTTCCATCTTTAGGTAGCTGCGTTAAAGGGCTACACCTGTGTATGTGGGGGCATGGTCTCCTCACTTTTCGCACTTTCCTACACCTATAAGCACTCTGAAATTTCACAATCATTTCTCCCCAACTTCACGTATTTATATATAATTATTATTGTTACCTTTTTTATATTTTATTTATGTTATCTATTCTTATTTATTACTACATTTGTTATTTATTGTTATTATTTATTGTATCTGTTATATCTGTATATTCTACTTGGGTTATTTATTTATTAGATCTTTGTTGCTGTTACTATTTGTAGAATTTATTGTATTGTCACACGATGGTTACACACTCCACTTATTATGCTATTGGACTGTTCAGACTATTTTAATTTGTTGTTACTGAAGTGTTTGATTGACAGTTATAGTTCATAATCATAGTAAGTAACGTGAATCATAGACTGCCATCTTGTATGTTATTGTACTTTTGTAAAATTGGTTAAACCGTGGGAAATAAAATAAAAAATGATGTTCCAAGCTGTTCTCGATTTATTCATGCTTCTTTGAATAAGGTTCGCATTGTATGAAAGTTTGGCATTCTTTATTGCCTCCTTAAATTGTGCTTTTACAGTACAGTACGTCTGATTCAGAGTTTCATCAATAGGCCTACTTTTTTCGTGTAAATTATGAAGGAATATGTCTTTCTTTCATTGCATTAAGTTTGGCTGAGTACCATACATTACATGAGTTTTTAGAGCTTTGCTTGTATTTTTTAAGTTTTAAAAGAGAATTAATGTTATTAATAAGAATATTGAAACATTTTTGAAATAGACGATCTGCAGTGGTGTGTGGTTCAGTAATATAGTCCCAGTCATGATTGTAAATTAATTTTTAGAGTTAAAACATTAGAGTGAGGCAGACAAAAACTTAGAGGCCGGTTCGATACAATTGGATTTAGATTGACATTACAGTTTAATACTTTGCCAGAAGGCCTAGTAGGGTTTAAATTAGCTACAATACCATCATGGTCAGAAAAAGGGAAAACAAATGAGTTGACAGATAGAATTCTATTAAAATTACAGTTTACAAAAATATTATCCAAGCAGTTTTTTCCTCTAGTAGGTGCCTTGTTTACACAATAAAAATCAAACTGTCTTAGCATATTAACAAAAAGTTTTGCAGTTTTCTTCTTTGATGTTACATCAAAATTGGAGTTAAAGTCACCTCCTACTATAATGGTGTAGTTTTTAAATTTTGTTAGTTGAAATAAAAAAGTTTCGAGAATGTTAAGTAAGGAAACTGGATCGCCAGCTGGTGAGTGGTAGATAGATACTACTAGAAGTTTCATACTGTCAATAAAAGCTGCAGCAGCTTCAAAATGAAATTCAATGCAAAATGTGGAGTCTTTCCCAAGGTCTGCAGGGTGGTTGCCATGGATGGCTTGTTTTCTTGGTAGGCTCATTCTGTTTAAGGCAAGATTGTCTGCACTGTTCAACAATTCCCTCTATGTCAGCATCAATGTTCTTCCAAGTGCAATGGCTACTTGCCAGGGTTTTCATGCAAGTAATACCCAAATGGCCAGAATGGAGCTCCTTTAGGACTTTGTTACAGAGATTCTGGTATCAAATTTTCCACCTTTAAAATATGCATCCGTCTTGAAGTTGAACAACTGTTCATTATCATGTAACCCAAACTTTTCAACAGTGTCAAAAATTGAATATTTAACAATTTCCCAACAAACTCTAGAGACCTTTAATAAATGCTATGCCTCTTGGCTTTATTAATTCATCAGTGTAAGCTCTCAGTTATACATTTGTATTGAAATTCTATTATTAATAATAGTAAGTCTAATAAAATCAAACAAAATTTTACTCAATACTGCTCCTGTTTCCATTGACACTAATTTCCTTCTATTTCTACACTGATCATATACTTATCATTATTACATTCAACCAACATACTGTATTTATTTCATGTATGCTGTCTCCATTACCTCGCCATTTGTACACTTTGTCAATAAAGCCATTTTTCAATTTCATTATGACTTTCTTGATATTCAGCCTGATGTTGATCAGTCTTTTTTCACCTTCATCTTGCATACAGACTCAAGCTAAATGGTCCATCTTGTTACAGTTGTAACACATTGTATTAGAAAACTTGCATTTGTTAGCTTGGTGTTCAGCTGAACCACACATGTAATAATATATTCCACTTTATCGGTTGAAGGCTAACTTTGATGGTTGAAGATGTGGACTGAATTAATTGTTGTTTTATTTGTGAATCCTGTTCTCTTTAATGTATCAGTTACTAATTAGTTTTACTCATCAAGTTAATCTTTCTTTGCCATCTCTCTGGCAGAAACAATTTCAACTACTTCCTTGTATGAAAGGAGTGATCTTTGTTGTAGTAACCTGGTTTGTATGTCTGTATCTCTTAACCCCAAATAAATTGGAGTTGTAAAAGCATACTACACTCTTTCACCAAGTGCAACTAAAACTACAAATAGGTAGTAAATTTTTATAAGCTATAGGAAATTCATAAAATTTTCATGCTCCTGTTGAGTTTGGCTAATAAATTTTATTATGCTGTAGGGCCCAAATACTTAGTTGGGGATCAATAAATTCTCTTAGCAAGGATATTAATTCCTCAAAGCTCTTAGATAAATGGGTTTCCGGAGCACATGTATCATATAACTGTTGATGCAGTTGTGGTGTTAGTGCATTAAATAATGTGTCAACTTTCAGATCTGCATAAAAATTCTGGGTTTAAAGATGCAAGAACACTTCTAACCTTCAAATAAAATTTGATACCGATTCATCAGGATAGTAAGTTGTAAGTCTAGTATGTGACAAAACTGTTTTTGTTTCCTGTAAAATGGAAGGTACAATGTACTAATGCTTTCAGATTTATTAGACTAAGCATTTTATTTAACTGTTAATTCTAGGTACTTATCTTTGATTTCACATCTCTGTAGTCAACTTCATCTAGCAAATTTTCTTCTTTCACTTGTGAGTCAATCTTGTCTTGTATTGGAGTGAACCAGTCCTAATAATCTTTTATAGATTTTAATTTTATCTGAATTTATATATTTTATAAAGTTGCATGTACAGGATATACATGTACAAACAACTTTGTACAAGAACATTTCTTGCATTGTAGAAAGTTTTCAAATCTTCATTATTTGCCATTTTCCTTTTCCTCGTCACCAATGTAGTATTTACAATCAGAAATCTTACTATTATATAAAAATCTAATGATGTCTGTGTGTGTGTTACTCAATCACGCAAACACTACTTAACCCATTCATCTGAAATTTTGCATGGACATTCTTAAAGTCTCTGGTTAACAAGTAGGCCTATCTTCATTTTGAAATTCCATCAGGAAACCACCCAGGGGTTCTAAGAAGAATCCATGCAACCCCTATGGCAAGGACGTATCCAAATTCACACATCATTGAGGGTACCAGAAACCACATCCAAATTCACACCTCTTGGCTTTACTTCAATAATTTTGGCCTAGACTGTACATCCCTTTGGAAACAGTTTATCTCAACAGTTGCAATTCCCCTACGCAACAAGAGAAATTCTCAAATATTCTATTGAGCCCCTTTCCATATAATCCCTGTCAGATTTGAGGAAACCAACTGTGAGGCATCTGCAGACAGTTGTTCTCCATTCTACATGCCTTTGGAACAAGACAAGGGCGTTAACATGAAAGTAGTTTGATAGTATTGTTTACTTAAGTTTTATTAAATTCATTGAATTTATATTCAAACTTTCAAAAAATAGTATGATTATGGTACTTCCTTTTAGTTGCCTTAATATTATTATATTAATAACAACATTGAAAACAATATTTACCCTCTTATACGAAAATGTTACTTTTATGTAACTAATGTTTTTACATCATACAATTTACCTTATCTATAGCTACTGATACTTTCTGTCTTAATGAACTTTGTACTTAAAGAATGTATGTTTTTTATACCAAAGGACCCAAATAAATAATATTAAGTAAGTATATATACAACAGTTTCCTTACAGCTGGAGTAAAGCAAGAAGTCAATGACTTTCTATCTCATACTAACACTGTCGAAATATTGTTTATTTCTTAAGAAATAGTTGTCTTAATTAATTTAGTAACATAATGTATTTTTAAGCTTGAAAACTATAAACTTAGATTAGGTAATAAGTGTTATACACACAAACCTGCACACACACACACGCATATGTATATGTAAAATATTTACTTGCAATATATTTTATAAATACTTCAACCTGTATGCACACTTCAGGCCAGTTACAAATGTTTACAGAGTTAAACAGAAATGTAATCTACTGCAACAGAGAGATTTTCCCCCACAATTTATAGTGTTTGAATGTTTTTCTGTGAAAAAAATATCTTAGTAATAAAGTTTCCCATAATGGTAGGCCTATCATAAATAAATAAAAATTTTTATAAATAGAAACTTTACTAATACTATTATAAATAATGACTAGTTATTATTAATTGGAGTACTACTATGATGTATTATTGAAAATTATTACATAACCTTAACATTATATCTTCATTTCAAGGCAGGAACCTGAACATAATGTAAATAGCAATTAAGTTCGTTTTTAAATGCAGATCTAAGTTTAAATTTACTAAACTATGTGTAATCATAAAAACACATCAAAATTTTTTTGGAAGACAACACAAATTTCATTTATTAAAAACAGCATTAACAGTAACGCTGAAAATTTAAAATGTACTGAAATAATAACTTACATTATCATTTTTTTAAACCATTTGCTGGCAGCTTTAACATATTGTTTCCTGGAAATCATTCCTGCTAAATATTTATCTTTAATAATTTTAAATTCTTCCTTTGCTTACTTATAACACTTTGTACCATTTGCTCTTGGTTTATCTAAAATTTAGGTTAGTTTTAACATGTGTAAATGTTTGAGTATTTACAAGTAAATTTGTAAATGTAAATATATCCGGGTAAGGTTGGTAAAATTACTTTGCAAAATGGGCGTGAAGGACTCAAATGGATAGTTTGTCGCAAAAATCTTGTCGAATGACACCCAGATGTTTATCGGGAAGCATTTATTCTTAGAGTTCATTAAAAACTCTTATTTTAAATACGAGATACATTTTAGGTTAGGTTAAAGGGCACTAGGCCAGGAATTAGTATATTGGAGAGATAGGACATCAGCAAACTTACCTTTAAAGACAAGTTCACTAACATCAGAGTAGTAGTAACATACACAAAATAAACACATAATCTCACAAATGTTCAATGCCACTGGCACTTTCTTCAGGTGAGTAAAGAGAGAGAGACTGACATGGCTTTCACTCTTCAAATAAACAAACTATTCCTGTTTTTAATAAATGCAGCCACGTACTTTAGTCTTATTAAGTAAGTATAGTGTAATTTACACTATTTCAAAGGTGCTTGGGACAGCAACAAAATTGTTTGCCGAGGCCTCACGACTGGTTGCAATGAGAGGTCGGGTTTGCAACGCAGGCCTGAAACTTAGGTAGGTACAGTTAAAATAAAAAAATTGCTGAAATATTCCTGTTTGGCCAGGGGGTGTGAATTTGGATATTTTGACTTGCTGAGATCAAACTGGTTTGACGGCTGTGTGAATTTGGATGTGGCTGCTGGTACCCCAAAGGGGTGTGAATTTGAACACACACCTATGGCAGTACCAATTTGACAATTAATTGTTTATAACAGTTTCATTAATCAGTTGTTGTAGTAAATAAACAACTTACATACTTCTGAAATAAATACCGGACCAAACTAACCACAACAACGGTAACTAGAAAAGACGTTAGGTATCACAACGAGGCTGTACACTAGACTGTGATGTCACATGGGCGAAATCACCTGGTTTGATTAACTATCACCTGGTTTGCAACTAAATACATCAATTGCATGGAAGCATTCACCTAAATATTAGGCATGGTATTTACCACTTATCAGCTGGAATAGTAAACTACGGGAATTAGAACAGCATTTTTGTTTTTGTTGCCATTTCGGCCATGTGACGTCATAGGAGATGTGTTTGATACCTACCGTATTCTTTCCTAGGGGTACTGTGACCACAACGCACTTTTGTATTATACAGATGCCAGTAGGTACTGAATGCAATAAGCACAATATAAATCAAGGTAAACTCTGAATGAAGGACGTGGGACTGTGCTAGTAATTAATAAAACTTAATTAACATCAAAACAAGTATTTGTGCATTATTTCACATTTATTTACCAGCTGAACTATTCTTTAACAACCAATGATGAAAATGTAAGCAAACAAACATCTGTAATATCAAGACTCGACTTTGGGGGCTTCGCTCTGAAACCTTATTCATGTTCAGGCCAATTTGTTAAATTTAAATGGTTAAATATAATTTATATTGTTATCTGTATATAGATGCTACCCGGAACAGAAGTTCAATATGAAGCAAAAATAGCTGCAATCTGATTTGAATAAGTTTAAACCATATGAGATGTCATCTACCTTTCTTGTTAGTAGTTTTAGAGTGGACGAAGTTTATAGTGTAATACATATTCTTACTGTATATTCTTTAGGTAACAGTGTTAGTTTAGATGTTTATTGCCGTAGATCACATATTTTAAAATTAGCTGCACTGTACATTGCAAATTTGTTAACTTATTTGTTTGGTAAGTGTATTGACAATTGTATTTTTCTTTTATGTTTAAAGATAACAAAAGTTGTACCATTATTTAAGAAAGAGTCTAAGTCAGTTTATTCTAATTTTATCAACTATTGTAAATCATTTCTGTGATTTATAAAGTTTTAGAATGATTACTGAATAATAAAATGGTTGATTACTTTAAAAAAAATATGCTGTTCTCTGCTGCTCAATATGACTTTAGGTCTGGTAGCGGTACTTGTAATGCTATAATTTATTTAATGAAGAAATGAATTTATGGTCTGGACGATAGAAATAAGGTGTTAGGGTTTTTATGACATATCAAAGGCTTTTAACACTTCATCTCACAACATTTTATTTAATAATTTGCAGTATTATGGGTTTGATGAAAACTTTATAAACTTAAATCAAATCTTATATGTCTGATAGGCAACAGTCAGTTAATTATAACAATTATTCTTCGCCATATTTTTTAATTCACTCAATTGTCCCCAGGGACCTATTTTACAACCTAATTTGTTTGCCTAGAAGAGAAAAAAGGGTCCTGTTTGAAATAATGAGGATTTGCTTATCCACATTCATCGGTCATTTAAATCCATTTCTATCATATTCGTTCAGTTGGTGTCTTAGAAATCAGAGAGGTTGAAAGATTCTGTATTTGATACTTACATATAAGATAGTAATAATAATTAATATAATAGATCCCAAAATCTTTGGAACCACTAAACAGATTTTTATGACTTTTGGAGGGAAGTTAACTTTTATTAACTAATAGATACCTCCAAGACAGTTCTCATAATTCCATTCCTAAGGGGTAGAAACGGCCTATCACTGTTTAATTTTTCAATAAGAGTAACATTGCCATCAATGTAATTTAATAGTTTATTTCAAACAGCTGATACAAAAACCATAATCATGATTCAAATGGTTGGCTGGTGTGGTTTTCATTGTGAAATGTTTAAGGTGGCACTAAAATAATTCTACTAACTAACTTGATTGCACAACTTTGCACCACCCTAAAGTACACTTTTAGAGTTTTCTAACATATAGATCGTTGTTATCTAGGAGAACGGCAGCAAGTTGAGCTTTTATAATGATAGACAACAAATAATGATAGGTTTAGAGAAGACAACAAAGGGGTAAGCAAGTGTAGAGAACCACTCTGTAGCGAAGCAAGGGATATTTATTTTTATTTAATATTATTTACAATACAAACAGCTTATTAGTTTAACTTTAAAAAACTAGTGACTAATTTTCCTGTTGAAAAAGTTAACTGGTTCTATTGAAGAAGTCGATATGCTCCAATCCTTCAGGCAAATATGTTAAATTGGATGAATGTTTTTCTTGCATGTTATAGCCAGCTCCATATCCTAAAAAATGCATTTAAAACAATTTTAGATAATGATTTCTTTTATTACTGTGTAATAAAATTAAAATATAAAATTTAATTTTATGAAACAGTGTTAACTAGCAGCATTACATGAATAACTTTAAGTAATAACAGTGAAAAATAACAAATGAACTTGAAATAAACATTTCAATCCAATTAATGAAAAATTAAACTGATTGACTTGTGAACAATTTCTGGTATTCAAAAAATAAATAAAAAATTGAAAAAAAGTATTCATAGAGAAATCTGGAATATATATATATAATTTGAAATTAAATTGATGATTAAAACGAACAGTAAATAGATAGTAACGGATATTTTTGCTACAGGTATACTTGGTTTATGAATTATCGTAAATACAACTTTAGTTCATATTGGGTGGTTTGGTGGCCAAATAACATGTCGCTTGACTCCTGACTTTGAGGTCCGGCTTCGATTCACAGGATAGCAGTTGGAAAATCTACATCTCAACTCCCCTGTTGATGATCTAGCCTTATCATCAACAGGGGATAGTGTATGGGGTCATTGTTCTACGTGCATGGGTATTGACCCACCCGCTCACCCATACACGTACATTGCTATTGACCCACTCGCCCATCCATACACTACAGTGTTATTGACCCACCCGCCCACCCATACACTACAGATACAGATCATTAGCCCTGTACGTGTACGGTTGGGCGGGTGGGTCGTTAGTAGTGTACGTGTATGGGTGGGTGGGTGGGTCATTAGCACTGTACTTGTATGGGTGGGCGGGTGGGTCATTAGCACTGTATGTTTATGGGTGGGCCGCTGGGTGATTACTACTGTACGTGTACGGTTGGGCGGGTGGGTCATAATCACTGACGTGTATGGGTGGGTGGGTGGGTCATTACAACTGTACGTGTAAGGGTGTGGGTGGGTGATTACCACTGTACGTGTACGGGTGGGCGGCTGGGTACACTATATTCGCACACTGACTCAAAATTTATCCAAGACATCACACAAGGGTACAAAACGATTACACACAAGGGTGTAATCTGTTAGGTAAGATAAGGCACATATGTCGCTGTAATTAGTAAAGTGATCGCTCTAACCAGTGAAATATGCTACTATATGTTGCAGCATCATATGTTGAAAATGTTATGAAATAATTGTTTTCCAGTTTGATTGCTGTGTGATAAATATTAGTCAACAGTATTTTCTAATTTTGCCATGAAAATATAGTTTATGGTATCAGTAAATATATTCATATCACAGTATCAGCACAAAATATGGTATATGACATAATTACTTTATAAAAGTAAAACATATTAAATTCCATATGATACTATTTTGCTGAAAAATAACTTACTATGATGCCCACTTCTGGACTATTTTGTCATTTTATTGACGGTTTTTTGTTATTAAAACACTGTTATTTCAGTAAATTCATTGTTTTAGTAAAATTTGAGAATTCAAGTAAGAGACTGAAATTACAGCAATTTCAATTTTGAAAAGGTCACCCATCTTATTTGACAGAACAAACATACTTAGGAAGCAAACAAGCAAACACTACATTAAATTGAAGTACATGTTGTTGACATAATATCAGATCAATGTTTGTTTTCTTTATTGAATCATCTTCATAGTGTTCTACAGAACTTCATAAAGTATCCTTCACATTTTTTCTGTAGGTAGTATAAATATGTACAGCAGGACAATGTTTTTCTTGTTACAATTAGTAGGCCTGCTGCCAGTCTCTCTTACTCATTTGCCCCTGGGAGGAGAAGTTATTCAGCATTGCACTTTTCTTACTATGTACTCAATCCTTTTGGCTCTTTTCTTCTGCATAATCTATTACTTGCGGATCTGGGTTATACTGATAGACATGACAGCACCTTCTTTTTATTGGTCAGCTCTAAAGACCAAGGCAGAAATATTCTTAGCTATTGCCACTTTCTTTTCTACATTTCTTTGTTGTATTGTTGGTCTTTATTTGGCAATATTTCGACAACATGAAAAAACTGTCCTTCTGGAAAGTTTGAAAGAGGTAGATCTTCTACTGCACAAAAAATTCTCATTTTCAAAACCTAGAGTTCTTTCTTTTATCAATATTGTCCACGTTACTGCACTAATTGTGGTTAACATTATTGTTGTGTCCAGTACATTTATTGATGCTACTGCACAACTGAGTAAAGTCATCAACACTTTTGCTTTGATAGAGTTCATGGAAATAGTTCTTATTATGAAAGACAAATTTGAAGTGGTAAACAAATTGGCAGTGGACATTGTATCACAGAATCAATCAAAAAGTGTACTTTGGACGGTTGTCCTCCCCTCAGTTGAGAATTATAATGTTCCGTCAAGGGCAGCTCTCAACATTTCCAAACTCAGCGAGATCCATTGGACCCTATGTCGCCTGGTCTTGAACACGGCAGCTCTCTACGGCCCACAACTAGTTCTTATCATGGTTTATCTCTTCACACATCTTGTTTTCACCCCATACTACATATTTCTTCTTCACAGGTAAATTGTTTAAAAACTTTATTTATCAAAACAGTTACAATTGATGTTTGAACTGTAACAAGTTAACGTTAAATGTTTATCATTATCATAATTTTGTATCATAACAGTACATTTATACTCTATTTTATGCAAAAAATGATAGGCTAACTCACTGGTCGATTTCTGTTAATTTAAACAAAGCTATCATCTTTGCAGAGTTTGGATTAATTAATCAGCAAATCTATTAAATACCCTGTTATTGGAATGAGCTTTATTAGTTCATAATCATAGTTAATCAATGAGGATTTTCCTCTCAAGTTTCGTCATCATATACCTAGTAAATCTCGAATGACGGAGTCATAAATCACCCATGAGGGGGGATACAAGCCTTATAAATCTTTTATGAGATAGGTTATGAGCCTAATGAATTGATCATAAAAACACCATAAGCCTCCTAAATCACCCATGAAGTAGGTAAAAAGAGAGAAGAAACTTTACAAATGGACTTTACATTTAACTTTAAATGAGGTAATTAAAAAAGGTAATTTCCTGAATATGAAGCAGTAAAAATTCAGCAGGAAACAACCTTAAAGGTATTTCACAAAGCCTTGAAGCTCTTTTAATCCCAAACAAAAATAACAGTAAACCTAACAAGAAATTTAAATGTGACAGATATGAGACACAATTACCATTAAAAAAGTATGTTCTGGTAATAAAATATGATGTAGATATTGGAAAAGAGAGATAAAAGAGGTCTTAGCTTCTGAGAAAAATTGGTTAGAAAATGAGAATACAACTAACTTATCTGGGTAGAGTTGAATTTTCTATTCAATATTGTCTGTACCACCACCCTTTGAAACTTTTTTTTTCAAAATTAATAATGATGCAGATGTTTCTTGTATACATGAAGAAACTTTTTTGTGTCATATTAAAGGTTTGCCAAATACAATTTCAAAATTAAACTGTAAATTAAGTTTGTATGCAGATGACTCCAACTTTATCATATCTCACAAATCAATAAATGAAATAGAAAATCCATCAAATCAAAATCTAATATAAATATAAAATATTTTAGCAAAAAAAAAAAAAAAAAAAAAAAACAGTTACTCAACCCAAATAAAACAAATTTTATTTCATTTTGTACACATAAGACCAAATATAATGCCCAACCAATAATTGAAATTCAGATCAAACAAACTGACAAAGTCAACCAAACTAAGTTTTTGAGTTTATTATTAGATGAGTGCTTAACATGGGATGGTCACATACAAAATATCCAAAAGAAAATATCCTCCGGACTATTCACATTAAAATCAATTTCTAAATATTTTCAACTTGAGACATTAAAAATGGTTTATTTTTCTCATATTCACTCCCATATTTCATTTGGGGTAAATTTTTACGGAGCAACAAGTGATTTAAACCTGCAAAGTAATTTGCGATTGCAAAAAATGCAATTAGAATTATCCTAAATTTACAGAGGCAGGACTCAGTAAAACAAAAATTTTTAGATTTTAAAATTCTAACCATCTATGGACTATATGTAATGGAAACTGTCCTAGCAGTAAGGCTAGATAATGTCAGTTTACCTAAACTAGGTACTTGCCACAGTTACTCAACTAAAAATCGTAATCAGTTGGCCACTCCAGTGAATAATTTACAATTTACTAGGGAAAAACCAATAGTAGCAGGCATTAGGTTTTACAATAAATTACCTATATATATTTTAGCCATAGACAATTATAAAAATGTTAAAATAAAACCGAAACAATAATTGATCGATAAATGTTTGTACTCATTTGACAAATTTTTTTATACAATCATAAAATTAACACATGTAGAGCTATTTTATCATATTCATTATGACATAAGATCTAATTAGGAGTATAAGTGATTTTAATTAGTTGTATGCTGACGGTATTTGTGTTTGTATATATATATATATACACATATACACTGATGTATATGTCTATGTACAAATGTTAAATAAAGGAAGATTTGAATTGAAGCAACATGGAGAAAAAGATTTACTAAGTGACATTAGAACTGTTTGTAGGTTTCAAACCAGCAGGTCAAAATTCATTACACTGCATAGGAAAATTTCAATTTACTAAAAACCTTTGTGGAAGAAAATTCAATAAACACTTATAAGTCATTAGAAATCTTAAGATAGCCACTGTTTGGCCGTACTTCAACTAATGCCTTGCGGCTAATTATTTACACCGAGGTAGTGAGTAGGAAAATTTAAAGGTTTCTTCCATCGATTTGCCACAGTTATTTTCACCTTATCCAGGCAATGGTAAGCCTTATACCAAGCTTTAAGCTGTGATTGTTACAAGGCTCCATTGTCTTTGATGATCAAAGTTAAATCCGAGTTGGAAAAAAAAAAAAATGAGGAGTTAGGCATTATAGAAAAGTTTGCAGAGGGTAGTGAATGGTGTTCTCATGTACACCTAAAAAAGATGTAACAGTTTTTATATACGAGGCAGGATCAATGTCCAGAGACACAGAACGCCGTTGCCAGTGGGAATTTTGTTGTGAACGTTATGAAGGTTGCATAAACATTGAAGATGACCCTTGTAGTGAACGCCCATCGAATGCAACCATACATGACAAGATTGAGCAAGTTTGGCATATTGTCCGTGCAAACAGAAAAACAACGATTGATGAAATTGCATCTGAGGTAAATTTATTACATGGCAGTATGCTAGAGAAGGGATATAGGTAGCATCAGTATCACTCAGCCACCATTGTTCCCCTGTGGAGAGTGCTTTTCGTGTGTTTGCTTGTTTACATTGTCGCTTTTTGAAAATGTCATTTAATGAAAAAAAAGCGAACATACATTTTGTGTTTTTCTTCAGAAATCACCTTCTAAGACACTTCAAATGTAATTCAGAGATGAGGTGATGAAAAAGTTTACGAATTGCACATAAGTTTCAATGGAGGTCGCATAAACATTGAAGATGACCTTCGTAGTGGATGCCTTTCGACTGCATCCATACATGATAAGATTGAGCAAGTTTGGCATATTGTCCTTCAAACAGAAGAACAATTATTTATGAAATTGCATCTGAGGTAAATTTATTACATGGCAGTATCCACACAATTCTTCATGACCATTTGAACATGCATTATGTTAGTTTGCGAGTTGTTCCAAAAATTTTGACTTTAGACCATAAAGAATAACAGATGACAATGGCTGGTGAGTTTATTGATATGGCCAATGCAGATCCTGATTTATTTTTTAAAACAATCGTTACTGGTGACGAAATATGATACGACTCTCAAACAAAATGGCAGTCCTCTGAATGGAATATCACTAAGGAGGGAAACATTTCACTTAGACAAAAGGAAGGGAAAGAACAATTCACTATGAGTTCTTTCCCGAAGGTCAAACAGTGACCAAGGAACTATACAAAGGAATTCGTAAGCTCTTACAAGATGCCATTCAATTCAATTCAAAATTTCTTTATTTATATAAATGTACACCGTCATCTTATATGTTATCAAAATTTGTTCTAAAAACTAATAACATAAAATCATTGGCCCTCCTTAATTCTTTATTACAGTAGGGGACTACCTCTAACTTTGTAAGTATTCATCTATAGAATATAAGGCTAACTTTATCAAATATTCTTTGGCTCTAGCTTTAAATTTATGAAAGTTACTTTCTATAGTGATAAGCTTTGGTAATTTGTGCATAGAAGGAAACTTTCAGAAAAATGTGCAGAAAACAACTGGATTTTGCATGACAACGCCCCTGCACATCGATACCTGTTAGTACGCAACTACCTAGCCAAGCACAGGATTACGACGCTAGAGCATCCTCCCTGCTTGCCTAACCTTGCTCCAGCCAATTTCTTCCTGTTTACAACGGCTAAAAATATCAATGAAAGGAGAAAGATTAAAGATGCTGAATATTTCAGAAAAAATGTGACAGTAGCATTGAAAGACATTTCAGAAAATGAGTTTCAAAAGTGTTTTGAATAACTGTATGATCATTGGGGCAATGTTGCAGGAGGAGAGTATTTTAAAAGATAATAGGATTTTATACTTTCATCACTATCCATTAAATATATTTTAACCAATTCTAGGAACTTTTTGACTATAACCCATATGTTGATTTTACAAAACTGAATGTACATGTTATTACAGAAATTTTGATATTACCATCGACTGAGAAGTGTTTAGCAAAAATAAGAGATGGTGCTGTTATCTTTTAATTGCATGCACAAATTTCTCTAGATTCACAGATTTCTCTAGAAATTTTACTACGTTTTTCACTTATTTTGAAGATTCTGTTTCATCCAACTACAAAATTGAATTTGATCTGCTCCAGAACATTTTCAGAGGCATCTTTATTAAATTTTAAATGATGTGGATGGCTGTGTAAATTTAATGATGATGTACTTGCTTATGTACTATCAATAGGAAAACACAACATCCGTTCAATGCTTTACAAAGTCGTAAACAAAACAAAATAACCTTTAATAAAAAGCAATGTGAGTTTGAAAAAAACATTTGTTATTTTCTTAGAGCTTGACATAGTTTTATCGTCTGATAGTTCTTTAAAAGAGCAAATAAAAATTAATTGTTTTGTGACCACAGATAGCCCAGCTACACTGGCAGGATAGCTCTCACATTTCTAAAATGTTGTATTTAGTGCTTAAGTGTTGGGTTTAGCGCTGTTAGATGCTCGCCACAAACATCATTAGCAACAAAAGGTTTCTTTGTAGATGTATGTCTGTATAGATACACTGTACAATACCAATGTTATTATTTATGACGGTTGTTAAAGTGTTGTTGCTTTTGGTCAGTTCTGTTTGGTTCAAGAGCCAGACTGCAAAAGAACCTCTCCAAGCTGGCGATTGAGGTATTTAACCCATCCCCATGCATGAACTGTCAGCGAAATAGTGTGAGCATCGTACTCCCAGTATAATGTGGTGAAGTGATGCCTATCAATGGGACTGTCTAGGCTGGCCACTATACAACACATGTATAATATTATTGTGCAATATATATTTACAAGTGCATAGTATATGTCTTATAAATACAAGTAATTAGCCTTGTGTTTAACCATGTATTGTAAATGTTTCAACAGCCGAGGTGGAGGGTTGATGTTAATTGTGATGGGTGTAAGCTGGCTGATCGTATACATCGTTCAGCTGTACATGCTAGTGTGGCCATGCTCACTGACCACAGGCCAGGCTCACAAGACCTTAGCTGTGGTTAGTCAGCTGATGTCTACTTGCTATAACACTGAGATACTCCAACAGCTGGACACTTTTGCCCATCAGTTGACTCACAGACAAGTTCACATCTCTGCTTGTGGTCTTTTTACGCTGCACACTCCTGTTGTCATATCAGTCGCCAGTGCTGTCATTACTTATTTGGCTATTATAATTCAGTTTCAAGATTCTAGTTATATGACTTTTAACTAATATGACTGATTGAAAATATGACTGTGGCATTTATGTAGTAATGTGTTTATAAAATGTGGTATTATTTGTAATATGTAATAAATAGGTACTAATAGACCAATAGTTCTACATTAAATGTCTGGCTATCACTAGCCATCACACAACTTCCTCACACATTATTGAACTTCCTTGACTATTCTCTTTTATACTTAGTCAACACCTGCCCCATTTTTGTATAGGATCATTCGATTATTTGTTACTTTTTGCCTCTTAATTTCTGTTTGATTTTCATTATTTTTTCTTTTGAAGTTCTTCATTTTAATCCTCATTTCATCTCATTTTGATGGTGACCAACAAGCTTTATTGCTTAATTGTGACCTTAAGAGTTCTTCCAATCAAACCCATAGTTATTTTTTCTTTTTTTTTTTTTAATCTCTGAAGAAACCTTTTCAATTCCATAGTCACTTCACTTAAGTAAAACATAATGCCTCTTTTCACAATCTTTTCACAATTCTTTATTGGCTTACCTGTCAAGGTTCAGTAATGTTATTTATAGACTTATTTTTCATATTATTACATATTCCAGACTGAATAAATTGCTAAAATTATTCTGACAATGATAGCTATCAAAAATTTTACTCCACAAAAAAGCACAATAACAGATTATTTTCTATGCAGTCAATCTTTAGTGATTCTCTTTAGTTTCTTCTGAACTTCCTTCTATCACATTCTCCTTAACAAATAGTACATTTTATTTGAAAAAAGAAAATAAATAAATAACTTCACTAATATAGTCCACTAACAAGTTGGTAGAATCTGTGACTACTACATTTTCATCAAATCATCTTTATTTGTATTCTGTTCAAATCCATACAATAAATATTGTCAGCCTTGATACTAAAATGCAATGAAAATACAGACTAAAAACGAATATTACTATTTTATACCTTTTTTACAGCATTGTAAAAGACAACTATATCATTCAAAACAAATTTGGTTTAGTTATATTTAGTATTGTCTAAACTCACCAATAAGTCATAATTTATCTAATGTATATAGAGCTCTACCCATAAGATATTCCTTTCGTATAGTTTTAACACTGTGATGGTCGCACAGCACACTATTGTGCTCCACACATTTTGTTTTGTATTTTACTATCTGGGTCCCTTTACTGAGATGATAATGCTTTCAGTCTCAAAAAATGAATTTGCTCTGTTACTTATCACCCGATCTTTTAAATTGGCATATCGTTGAATTTGGCATAATTTAGTCTACAAATATTGTGATCTAACATTTTTGGGTAAAATGTGTAGTTTTTTAAATTTTTGCCTTTGAAATTTGTAGACAGCTGTCATTTTGAAACTGATACATCTTAGATATACAGCCTTTTTACATAAAATATGCTTTTTTAACATCAACTTTCATACAAAAATTCAGTATTGTATTTCAAATGGTTTTTGAGATACTCAAATGTTTGTAAAAAACACATACAGACACACAGACAGAAAACAAATCAAGAAAAGAAACATGTTACATGGTATTATTAGCTGGTATTGATCTGAAAAACAATTTTCTATAATATGTAAGAGTCGAAGCTGGACAACCTGTATATAATAAAATTATCAGTATGATGTACATAAATTGATAATTTTACCTAAGAAATTGAAAAATAAATAAACCGTTATCAGAATAAAGCAATACGGAATTTTCAAATTTCCAACTTTTTTCAATGAAAGAAGGACATATTTACAGACACAAGATTACAAGTGTGTGCATGTGTGATAGACCTGAAAACACACATCTATATGTAGAAGCACACCACACTGTTTACACTGGAACATCCTCTCCAACTACTCGTATATTCTGTACAACATTCTGTTCAAACATTATTCATATACAGTCGACGGTAGTGCATATGCTATGTGTACTGTACGTAAATTACATGAAGCTTAGGAGATACTATACTGTATGCTGTGTTGTTAAAAAGCAAACACAACACAGAAGTACTGTTTTAATTACTAAAAGGTAATGAATAAACACACAAAATACAAGTATAGATAAAATGTATTTTGTTATAAAATAACTGAATAATAGTCGGCGGCACATCGAACTAATGGGTATGTTTGAGTAGCGAGCATCGGATTATAGAGTGTCAACTGTAATGACCATTACAGTACATCTTCAAAACACAATAATATATATTTCAAATACCTAACACATCTCACAACGCAACAAAACAAAAACAGCGGCTAGGAACAACAGTACGGTGCACGCACTGACTATTGTCAACTGTTCTATTTTTATTTAGTCACGTGTACAGTCACAAGAAGTGGCCAACCTTACCACACAAAATAACAAGCAAACACTGTTCAACAAACCAATGGCAGTATTAGTTTGGTAGGTGAGATAAATGATTAATCACGAGTCATTTACGTAGGATGGAGCAGTTCCGTCAAGGATTGGTTGGCTACAGCACCGAAACACTCTGGATCAGTCAAAGTAGGCCAATGGTCAAAAAAACTTTTTCGATTTTTTCTATTGTAATGTCTTTATATTAGCTATTAAACGCCTCCCAAGTAGTTCTTTCATTAAAATTATGTTAAAAAATTAATGATTTTAAAACTTGAACTAACAGACTCTGTAAAAGAATATTAAAAAAAAAAAAACTGAACATTATTACAGTATTAGGCTTATACATCTTTGAGTGCATTTATTATGTGAGAACACACATGGTAGAATTTCAATTTCAAAGTAATGTCCACTCACATAATATTAGACAAAAAAATCTAGTATCAATCCCCTATCATAAAATTCAATTTAAAAAAAACCCCTCCTACATAGGGGCTAAATATTTAAGTAAAATTCCAAAATGCATCACAAATATTGAAAGCAATGTAAAGTTTAAATTAAAATTAAAAGAATTCCTTACAGAAAAAGCCTCAATAACAACAATAATTATGTAATAAACAGAGTATCCTAAGCAGCTCCTTTAAACCTTACATTTTAAACTTTTTAATTTTAATTACTTTTACTAAAACTATATAATTTTGTATCAAAAAGATTGCATATAATTATGATTTAATAGTTTGGTCTAATATTTAGTTTTATACTTAGCTGTAACTGTCACTATTTGTATTTGTATGGATTTGTACGATATGTCAATAAAGATTATTTTGAATTTGAATACTTATAGTTATAAATACATCACCTGAAAGATGCGAATTTGTGCTTTCTTGGTACATACAATATTGAGAAACTATTTTCCCGATTATTCCCAAAAACAGTCTCTCACAGGACTGGTCTTGCTCATTATTTATTTTATTCTACATAATTTTACTACAAATCAGCAAATTTGATTTAAAATAATTAATGTTTATGTGTTTGTTTTTATTTTATTATGACGAGAAATACAACGTCGTGTTTGGCATCTTATGCTTTTTACTATCACACAATTTTAAAAATTTATTAACTTTATATACTCAACTGCTGTATTACCCGCATGTTATATTACAATCTAATCACTATGCACACGTACAGTGAGAAACAGCACCCACACCTGCAGAATCGTGCTTCAACGACTTCCTGCAATTATTTCCCTCCCATCCCAAACCGTGGGGGGAAAGAGTTATGTGTGTGAGTAACTTGCAGTCAGCACTGCGCAGCAGCATTCAGTTGTCCCTAATGGCGACCAAACCACATTAAAAGATTAATAACCATTAACTTTCATAACAAGCAACAGAATAACTGCCTGTCGTCCAACAATATTCATTTGAACATACTTCACATACACATGAACAATATTTATGGTGTTGTTGTGTCAGTATAAGATCCTGTACTAAGGTTTTCATATCTTTGTTTTCCTTGGTGAGTCTCAAAACTTGGAAATGCATTTTCTTAACTGTGTTATACAGACTTAGCTATATTTCCATTCACATTCCCATGGATAGCTACTTGAAAATCCGATGCTGAAATCTTTGGTAAGCCTTCAGAAACAGTTTTAGGCTGTAAGACATAATTGTCAGGACAGCTAAAGGTCTCACAAGTTGGGTCTCTTAGTCGTAATTGTATTTGAGCTCTTAACTAGAGTGTCATCATTCCTTAGCTTAGATTGCCATTCCTAAAGCACTTAAAAAATCAGCTTTGAAGCACTTGACCACTGTCTCAATTATAGCAAGACACTTGTAACCTGAATGGCTGTCTCAAGTACCAAAGACAAGAATTCCTTCCATCAATCCTTTCCTCCCATTCAACACAGATCCTAGATAAAGTTGCCAAGGCTTCTTTTTTTTAACTAAATAATATAATAAAACAACTGGATTCTGTTGAGTTAGTATTTAAAATTAAGAGGGCATTACCATCATTCAATCACACAAAATACAAAAGATATTAAAAGGAACCAGCCTGAAGCCTCAGGCAAGAAATAATATCGTTTCTCAAACTGCTAAGTATTGAATGTGACCTCGTCGGTCAACCTTTGAGGCCGTAAAATATGTTTTATGAGCCACCCTCGCAAACCTCATGAACCACAACTCACGAGGAGATTGAGCGAGTCTTACTCTGGAATGAAGGCTACAAAATGAATTCAACAGCCTGAATAAGATAATCCAAAGCCAGAGAGAACAGACGTAAAACTATCAATCTAAAGGCAGAGAAGCGATAACATAGGTAAGTATATGTCAGCTACACAAAAAAAGAGCAATTCAATTTCTAACACTTCAAGTTGGTGTCAGATTCATTATCATGCTTCCAGTAAGTATCAAAGAGTCAGCCAATCATTAGAATAGGCTGGTAGATCCTGTTATTTGTCTTTGAGGTTATTCAGAGGCAAAATTTAATTTAAATTAATTTAGCTTAAAATGTCATTACCGTCACAATTTCCAGCACATTTTTATTTAATATCACACCAGAATTCAATAGAAGATTTTAAATTAGAAAATATAAATAACTAAATGTAGTAATGGGTTCAGTGTTTGGACAGGTGGATAGTTAAGCATTGGAAACCTCCAAGAAACTAACAATCATATCCATGTAATCAATATGTATGTACATACCAAGGTCTCTCATGAGTTTAGTGGGTGCATTTCGAAGATGTAAGGGAACAGATGGCAGTGCACCTTTGTGATCTCGCACACACTGCTTGGCCTTATTCAAAGCATTGTAAACCTCTCTGGATTTAGGTGCCCTGTCACAACACATGGAGAATAATTAAATTTGCTAAGTAAAATATATAATTTAACAACCAACCAACCAACATGTCCTCACCATAAGATAAACGACCCAATGCAGACAGCATCTGTACATTCACATTTACTGCACAGAATTTATTTCTGAAAATTTGTTTGGATGGTTTAGTTTCTTTTTCAAATGTTATTAGATATTTTTTCTTCTTTTAGTTTAGGCACTATCCAGTTTCCTTTATTATTTATTTTCTTAACTTTACTTTTAGAAAATTCCTGATCAAAATAAAATTTTAATTTGTTATAGAGAAAATTGTATTTTTCATTTATTAGAGCAAAATAAATATTCCACAATTTTTTTTTCTAATGAGCTTACAAAAAAGTAATATATCCTGTTATGAAAAATTACAGCATACTTGGTAAAAAAAAAAAAAAAAAAAACATGTTATGTGGAGGAGATCTGGACACAGAACTGAGTTCGAGTAACTGGTCATCAAGATCAGAGAAAGAAGTGATTACCCTAGGCAATGATACATTGTTTTAAGAGTATTTTTATTACAAAATTATTAGTTGTTGGTGCTGTATTTTGAAATATCTTGGGGAAACTCTCATTGGGAAATTGACAAGATATTTCATGTCATAGCTCCTCAACATATTATTTAACAAATTAGTTTTCTTTTTTCCTAATGTTCCTTATGTAAAGTTTGCTAAAATACTATATTTATATTCCCGGCCTAAATAATTTTACTATACATTTTTCCTGAATAATCTACAAGATTGCTCAACCACTCCAAAAACACCTCCGAAATAGAAGACGGTGGGTGATCTAAAAGAAACACAGCAAACTTAAAACATTCAGAATTTGTTATGAGATTAGACACTTGAACTCTGTTTGGTTAAAGTTTGTATTGGTAATTCAAAAATATTATTGGAGGGAATCTACAGATGTTCAATCAATGCAAATTTAGTGCAATGTTTAGAAAAGCTAAATTATAATCGTAATATTATATTTAATAGACCGGTTTAGTAATTTGTGGAAACATTGTTACTATAGAAAATAGAACTGCTATTGAGGATTTTACCCAATTACTGACTCAATGTGGAATGTATTACTTAATAGATTTCCCCACCAGGATATTAATTAATAACAAATTAGCTATTTAAAATTAATAACCAATCTCTTTTATATTATACAGATTGTTATTGGTTGTCACAGATACAAGTTGAGTGGATTAAACTTTATTGTCTGACCATGATAGCCAGATAGTTTGAATTTTGGATCATGATTAATATGCTCACAACTACCACAAATATGCTCACAACTATCACAAATATGCTCACAACTATCACAAATATGCTTACAACTATCACAAATATGCTCACAACTATCACAAATATGCTTACAACTATCACAAATATGCTCACAACTATCACAAATATGCTTACAACTATCACAAATATGCTCACAACTATCACAAATATGCTCACAACTATCACAAATATGCTCACAACTATCACAAATATGCTCACAACTATCACAAATATGCTCACAACTATCACAAATATGCTCACAACTATCACAAATATGCTCACAACTATCACAAATATGCTCACAACTATCACAAACATGCTCACAACTATCACAAATATGCTCACAACTATCACAAACATGCTCACAACTATCACAAATATGCTCACAACTATCACAAATATGCTCACAACTATCACAAATATGCTCACAACTATCACAAATATGCTCACAACTATCACAAATATGCTCACAACTATCACAAATATGCTCACAACTATCACAAATATGCTCACAACTATCACAAATATGCTCACAACTATCACAAATATGCTCACAACTATCACAAATATGCTCACAACTATCACAAATATGCTCACAACTATCACAAATATGCATGTTCAAATATTTAGGAGGCTTCACGTTTAGAAATATAGATTCTATTTTATTCAGCTCCTGATCATAAAACAGGATACAATGATATTTTAGGCACAGTGCTAAAAAGTTCAATTTAATATCAAACTGATCCGCTGTTGCATTTTGTCATTTGAAAGCCTCTCTTTTTGAGTTTCATATCGCTGTATACATAGATCATTGTTACAATTTTGACTGCCAACTTGTATCGCTATTACCAATCCAAAACAAGAGTTCATAAAATAATTTTATGAAAAACATCTTAAATTAGTTTTTTACTGTTCCGTTAAATAACTTTACCATAGTTAATATTCTGAGAATTAAAGTTACTGGAATAATTATATCTAATAATAAAATAGAACACTTGTAAAAACAAAAGTGCTAATGCAAGAAATGAAAACAATGTTATTCAACATACTGACCTAGATAGGTGTGTTGCTACATGTGCTAAGAAAAGGCCACATTCTGGCATGCCAATTAGTTTGCAAGCTTGCATGGCTGACATGGCCAAATTGAGAGCGTTGTGGTCTTCTAACCCTGTAAACATGCAAATATTAGTTCTTAGTAGTAAGCATTCAAATAAGCAGTATATTGCTAATTTTCTAACAAATTATTTTTTTATTTCAAGACTTGAAAATACTTTACATTCTCTGGTTTCAGCTTTAACTTCTTAATTCCATGTTAGTTATTATTTAGCCACATGATAAAACTAACGAGTTGAAAATCAGTCACTGACAGTAGACTATACATTTACTACAATATTGTAAATTAAATTTCAATCTAGTGCTCAATTATCTGGTCCTACAGCTGAAGACTCAAGCACTGAATCTATAATAACAATCTTATAAGTAACGTACTTTAGTTATTTAAATCAAGTGTCACCATTTTTATTTGATTAAAACGCTGATCATAGAGATATGAGTGAATAAGGGTAATGAGTGGAGTATTTGTTACTAAGATCAACTGTATTTTAGAAAGAGCCATTTACTTATATTCCAACAGCCTAGGTAACTAAGAGACACACAGCTTTATATGGAATCTGAACCACGTAATAATAGTCTGATTATCAGCTAACTGACAAGTCTGATACCCAGTTCTCTTCCTTACATGACATTCGAACCTTGACTACCACCCAACATGAATACTCCAGTTTTCTCTAATAGTGCCGTTTCGGTACTAAGAAAACCGTTATGCTTGGTTCTATGCAGTTCTAACTAAGCATAGAACCTACGGCTTACAATCTCCACATACTTGGTTCCTAAATAGCTGGATTACAGCACTGCACCACTAGAGCCAACCTAGTAGTAAAAAACCTACTGTTCAAAGTGATGTATTTGGTTATCTTGCATAACTGGGGACTGCATTTAGGTGTCACGGAGGCAAGGTATCTTGCAAAACTTGTTATCCATATAAACAAGAGATAGCAGGATGTCCTTATGCTCCTCAAGAAAAGTTTCATGCAGAATTATACTTATTATTTTACTGTAGTTTAGACCTAGAGCTAAGTTTCCTACTATAACACATTTAAAATATCTAGATATTATACAAAATGCTGCCCCATCAATTTTGCTGTCTACTTTATGGTTATCATTCAAAAAGTTGCTAAAATTGATTTTTACTCCATTTATTAAGGTTTTTTAATTTAGACTATAATAATCTAAGCAGTTTAAAAATTTCTTACACTTTTATTAACTGATTAAAAACCATAAACGTTTATAAAAATTAGTTTTAGTTTCAAGTATCAAATTGTTTATTTAGAATGGCAGTTATATGATCTACAAAAATAGTAATTTTTATTTTGTATTTTACTAGTTTTTTATACTTGATAAAAAATCAATATTATACATTTTATAGCTTACGACAAAGAAAACTGACCCTTGATAAATTTTACAAGTGATGGAAATGGTTTGTTTATTTAGAAAACATTAAGATAATCTTAAATGCGGTGAACTTGTGGTTAGTTCCAAGATATTGGCATGAAATTTACCAAAACAGATTTTAAAGATTATTATTATTCTTAAAATTAGTCTAAATATTAGACTCAAATATTCATAGTTAAATATATGTATGTGATAAATATATTTAATATTAAATATGTACCTGAATCAGAATGTATTGCCGGCATCAATTATTACATTGCAATGCATCGTCAAACACACATAACATTATTACTAAGCCTACAACTGAATTAGATAGTGGCACTTTATAGAACAGAATGCCCATAGGCTAGCTGTCTGTGCAGCTCTGGCACTTCTCTTCTCCCTTGGTGAAAGCCAAGACAACATTAAAAAAAATAATAAACTAAATATTTTCTCAGATGAATCAAAACAAAGTAAAGAACTAATGCTGGGCTATTTCACTATTTTCAAAAATCTTTAGATATAAAACTGGTTCAAATATAACTGAGTCTGCCTATATTACATATATATTCTTCAAAAAACAATATAGGAAAAAAAACTCAACTCAGCAAGAAAAAAAGCAATCTTTTGAATCACATATAGAAAATGCCAGTAAAAAATATAAGGCTGCTTGGCAAGTAATATCAACTGAAACTCAAAACCCAAAAGCACCGAACAACACTGATCTCACTGCAGATTAGCTTAATAATTTTTTTATACAATCAGTTTTTGACATTCAGAATATTATACCTAACAGTAACACAGAAGCCATAAGCCTTCTTCAACAACTGAATCATCGTAATGCTCCTCAGTTTTAGTTGGTCAGTTCTCAAACCGGATGATCTACTCAAAACAGTTTCAAAGCTCTCTAACTCAAAAAGCACAGATTACTCTATTGGATTTCTAATTTTCTAGTAAAACAAACTATACACCTTATTTAAGAGCATTTGTTTTGAATCAGTGCTTTACAAATGGTTCTTTTTCGAATTTATTAAAAATTTCAAGAGTGATAGCGGAATACAAGAAAGGTGATTTGATGCGACAACAAAATTTTCGGCCTATCTCAATTGTAAAATATTTTTCTAAGGTTTTTGAGTCTCTATTATATGTTCAACTAAGTAATCCTTTTGAAAGAAACAATCTACTAAGCAATTACCAGCATGGATATAGCTCGAATAAGTCTACAACATTGGCAGTTTTTAGTTTAGTGGAAGATGTTCTTTCTACCTTTGAAAACAAACAATCAGTTTTTCTGACTATCTGTGACTTGAACAAGGCATTTGACTGTATCGACCACGACATCCTTTTAGATAAACTTTTCTACTACTGTATCGCTGAAAACTCTTTGAAATTACTGAAATCTTATCTAACTAATTGTAAACAATATGTTAATATTAAGAACAGTCAACAGTAGACAATAAGGGACAGTTAGAGCCCACTTTTTTGGCCTCTGATTGGTCGAGAGCGGTCACGTGACTCAAGATGGCGGCCGGCCCGCAGTGCTACCAACCCTGTGGGAATTTTCCCTCCCTAAATTTCCCTCAAAATTCCCTCGTTATACTATATAAAATGCACTTTTTTCCAAGATGGCGGCCTTTCCCTCTTATATATGTACTCTGAACCTTCGGGTACTTCCGGCGACCGTCGGTTACCTTTGTACGCATTAAAACATTTTTTTAATATAAAATTAGACAAATAATGCTTTTATACATTTTGAC
>JAQJVL010002736.1:62500-83604 GCA_035578905.1 Stictocephala bisonia | reverse complement strand
AATAAAATTATATTTACAACCAAACAAATATTTGTTCTAGGCTGCGTTAGGTACGTTTCATAAGGAATAGCTGATTTACAATAATAGTTTAAAAAGGCTACATATTTTGTTTAGCATAAACAATAATTCCCCTAAAAATAAAATGTTACTCTAAATGTTAAAATAGCAAGAATGTAAATGTTTATTTGTTGAATTTTAAATAAAAGTGTTCTTCGCAAGAGTAGTGATCAACCTGATCAAGCATTTTTATTCTGTATATCAATATTCTTTTGCTTAGGAAATAACAGGGGGAAAGAACCTATGAAGAAACGACAAACTATAAAAAGAAAACATAATAAAAAAATACTTATAGACTATTTTTTGTCATTGAATTAATTATGCTTGCTTAATAAGAGCGCATTTTCTGTTACATTTTGAAAAGTAAAATTAAAATATACAATCGGTTCACTTATAACAAACAACAGTAAATCACATTTTTTCCTATCATAAACACAGATGGGCCTAATTCAAATGATGAGGTAAGTGTTAGTACAGCAAGGGTAAAGGTGGTAGTAAGGGTTGCATTGGCACCTTTAAGAAGTGTGGAATTATTATTAACAGTAACAAGTATTTACGAAATGATTTGGTAATTTTATTTTGTATTTGATCAGTTACATAAGTCACACAAGGACATCAATGATAAACAAATAACATTAAATAATCTAATACACATGTCATAATTAATGGCTTTGTAGAAAGTCATTTCGGTAGTTAAGGCTATTTTAAGTGCCTTAATTAAGTCTTCAAATATTGCAAAGGTGAACAGTGTTATAATCAGGTAAAATCCATTTTAACCCCAATAAGTAAGAATATATTTAAATGAGGTAAATTAAATGTTACCTGCTAGCTTAAATATGTGTCTCTTTTTAGTATAACTTGTTACGTTATACATTTAATATGTTTCAGTTTACATCTTTGGCGATTGAATACTTCATTACCTTCATGCAAAATATGGAGTACTGGAAAACTGCTTCATAACTAAGTTACTATCAACTCAGTAAACATATGTACATTTAAGAGTATACTTGCAGACATAATTCTTAAACTTTCATTAAAAAATGACTAATATCAAACATAAATTGTAAAAAGGTATTTTGTACTTACTTTTAAACGTCTAGTTTCATTAATTGCATCCTTCTTTAATATTATTCAAAAAGATAACAACCAAAATGTACAAATGAATATTTAATATAATAGTAGATAGTATTATAGGGGTTCTGGACCACTTTTGGAGAAAAACTATGATTTAAAAATTTCAATAAATATTAAATAAATTTCACTTAATTATCTACAATATTTTTAAAAACCAATAAATAAACTGAAAATCATTAAAATTCCTTTAATTTTTTTAATTTTTTTTAAACCAACATTTCAAAAAATGATTTAAACTACATTTAATTATCTTAAGAAATCACGTAATTCTTTTAAGAACCAAGTGTAGATTAAACCAAAAATATCAAACAATTTATTCAACATTCTTTTAATTATTGGGCATTCATTTTCCTTGTTTCAAATGAATATTTTCAAATTTGTGATATTATTTTCAGATATGTATTGAAAGAATTCTGAAAGAAATTTATTAAATTTCGTTAAAATAATTTATAATTACTTTATACTCCAATATTCTTTTAGAAACAACCAAAACATTACGTTGTATCTTACTTATAGCTGAAATATTATAATCAAAATCCACATTAACAATATATCATTTTTAGACCCAGAAATATTAGTTGGAGTTATTGTTGTAACAATCATATACAGTGGTCTATTATCTACAAAATCAGTTGGATTATAATACATCTAATTATTATTATGATATCTCTTTTTATAATCTTGATACATAATAATTTTATACATAATTCAGAATTTATTATTATTTATACTCAAATTTAATAACTCATCAGGATAGTAGTGTCCATTTAATTTTACTCCAATATTTTTTACAAACATGCTATCAAACTTTTAAATATCAAACAATTGATTATTTAATCTTCCATTTTGAAAACCAATTATAGTAAACTTTGGATTATTATTATCATTTCTATAAATATTTGTTATAGTAAAACTATAATTTTTTCTAACAAAATTTTTCACTTCAATACACTGCTAATTGTTAAAATTAAAAATTATTTTTTCCTTTTTAATAATCTCGTTAATTAATTGAATTTTACTAGCTGTTTAGTACTCAATTATTGGTACTCTAATAAAAAACTCTTCAATAGTTATTTTAGCATTCTCAGGTAATGTAGCATCATGTTCCATCAGAATTTTTCTCGCTGCATCAATAAATTTCATTATTGTCTTCAGATCTAACAAAACTTATATTGAAACCACTATTGTAAATTGTAAAGTTAACATATTCAAAAAGTCCTAAACCAAGATGTGATAAACTTCCAATTGTTTCAAATGTTTTATTAAAATTAAATTCAAATCCATTATTAAATTTTTCAGTTTTTGAATAAGTTATTGTTCCTTTAGTTGTACTTAAATGTCCAAGATATTCAACTTCATCTATAAGATAATTATATTTATTAACTTATATTTTTGAAAATAAAAAATGGAACAAAATTATCCACAAGTTTAGTATTAGTTTTTGTATGATCAGAACCATCTGTTTTTGTTACTTTCCCTGAAATATAAAATTGAAACTTTGAAGAAAAAAACCATATCCAAAATCAATATTTAATTTTGTTTTTTTTAATGGATCATTTAAATTTAAATTAGATAATGGATAGAAGTTTTTATACTCATCTCACTCTATAACAAAGTCCGCTATTTATAAGGATAAAAGTATTAACCAATTTTTTTTAGATATTTCTAAAGAATGATCGATTCATTCTGATGTTTCCAATTGATATATAAATGATTCACTTAATTCTTAAACATCAATATGATCTCTTAGCTTGGAATTGTTTTCAAATTAATATTATTTTAAATGAATCACTTAGTTTATACTTTTATTTCCAATCTTCGTTATTTATAAACATATCAAATGAGTTGAACAAAGTCAACGAATAATTTTTTTAACATTTCTATACTATTTTTTTATAGTATCTTTTACACAAAGTATGTTTATTATTGATAAAAGATACACATTGTTTTTTGTATATTCATCAATGAATTTACTATATTTTTATATATATTTTCATCTGTAAAGAAACATAAAAAACCATCAGTATATCTAAAACATGATGTTATCCCTTTAGGTAATCTAATAAATTTATCAACAAAATAACCTCCATTCTTTACTCTAAAATTACATTTATCAATTTTTGCACAGTAATCATCATACAGTACAAAAGTTTTTCCTGTATACATACACAGTTTTTTTTAGTTGTATATGTAGTAATTTCAGTTGATTTTCCAATATGTTTTCCATATAATTCTTGAACAGCTAATTTATCATCATCAGTTAAATCAATCACACTACCTTGTTTTAAATTACATTAAGGAAAAATAATTGCATTCTTATCATGAAATTAAAATATTCCTAATGAATATCCTATTTCATGGATTAAAACAAATAAAAAACTTGTTTGACCAGAAGGTACATTTCTATAATTTTTATAATAACATTTTTATAAAAATTATAATATGATAATATTTAAAAATTATTATAATATAATTATATTATCATTTTATATTATAACTTAATTTTAAATTATTTATAATAGTAATACAAATAAAAATAAATATCATTTTCCAAGTTTTCAATAAATATTCTGTAAAAATGTTTCACGTATATATCATAAGTATTGTTTAAACAATATAAATAATTAATTGCTTTTAAAAGTTTTCTGATTTTTAATAATATCAAAAACTAATTAAATAATAAAATGGATTAAAATTTGAGCTGTTATTGAGAAAATAAAATGCTTCATTGACTCCACTACAGCATGTTTAAGTAATATGTGTGATTCTAAATTGATTTGATAAATGTATATTCAATTAGATTTATTAAAACCATTTAAGTAAATAGAATAAAATTCTATGGGGAGCAAAGATTTATCTGTTATTTATATATCTACTTTAAACATTTCATTGGCTGTCCGTTTGATTCTTAAATATTTATCTCCATCATGTTTTGGCAACGAAATATATTATAACAATGGACATTATTATCAATGACACTTTAAAAACAATTAAATGTAAATATACATATTTTTTCAAGTCACGAATTTTTTTAATTCACAGCTTGATCTAATATTATCTGTCTTGAGCATTTATTATTGTTTTTAAATCAGATCTATTAATTAATTATGTATTACTTTTTTATAAATTGTGTCCTTGCACACACTTATTATTTATGTGCACACTTTTTGTTTATTTTTAACTCATATAAATACATTTTTTTCTTAGTTGTTGTATTCTATTAATTGTTTGACCGAAAGGCATTAAAATTTCGTAAATCTATTGTATTGAAGGCTCAGAAAACCAGATTAATCTAACCTTAAATAAAATTAAATATTTTTTAATTAAAATACATGAATTCATTTAGCGAAAAACAATTTATGACTATTAATTTATAATTATTTAGTATTGCCATTAGCAGCATTTTTTAATACGTCTGTGTCTAGGAATCCCCCAAACAGCCTTAGCCTGGGAGGTAACTCCTTTATTTCTCAAATTAACATTATTAAGTGTAAGTATTATTAAGTTTATGTATTTACTGTTGTATTATTATGTATTGTTGTAAGTTTTTACGAGAAATTACAATTATTTATTATTAACATTTTCTGAATAACTTATATAAATTATTTTATTGTTGTGTTTTTGATATAAACTATTTAATTGTTATGTTTTCTTATATAATTTATTTGACTGTTATATTTGCTGTTGTATGATTTAGTTTTTATTTTTAAATAAATTTAGTGGTATTTAGTGTTTGTGGTTGATATAGCTATTTATATAATAAGACCCACAATGGACATATTTACTTAGTATTAATGATTTAAGTGTAATTGTGTTTATCATGTTTTGAAGCAAGTAAATAAATAAACAAATACCACTGTTGGATAATATTTCTATCATCCGCATCTTCAAAAATCGTAACCTAAAATGGATTTCCTAAACGAGAATCATATTAAAACACAAGTGAAATTATTTGCAAAAGTTCTTTTAAAATTTTGGATTGTTTATTCATGTTTAAATTCTACTTAGTGTCGTTTTTCATACATATCTATATCATAAATAATTAATAGACTAGTTGGATCGTAAACCATATTTACATTTTGGTTACCAAGTACTGTTTGTCATCATCCAGACAGAGTATTGTTTACTGTTAGATGCAATAAATAAATGTTATATTATTTATTATATTTTCGTTACTACACTTTGGTCTGGTAACATTGTTTGTGCTATTTTAATTTACGTTGGACTATTACTACTTGTACTTGTATTAAACACCACTACATCATTTTTTAGTAAATTGTTTGTACTAATTTTAAATTGTATCGTTTCTGTAGTTATTAGAAAGATTCTGAAACAATTTATTGACAATTTCTTTACTTTTTTAAGTGAAAGGTTATTTATATAAGACTTAGATGTTTCATGTATTTATCATTTTAACTTAATTAAATCTAAATTACGTTATAAGCTATGAAATGTAGTAGTTGTGGTTTAAAGGCCTCAATTTGTGGCAGTTAAACCCGTTGTACTTCAGTCACGTTTCTGCTTGATTGCCCTCAAGAGTGGTGATGTCAGCCAAGATCATTAACTGAGTTTATTCAATTCCCCAGCCACCCCCAATACCTCTAAATACCAGCTAATTCCGTCCCCCTCTCAACAAGTATCTGCAACTATTTGATCAATCGTGTCACATTACCCACAGTCCCATTATGGATCTTGCAGCACTTCCTATTGCAATTGCCAGTAACTAACTTATCAGCAAATAGCATTCATAATGAATAAGGTTCCTAGCCATCACATGCCAATTGAAGATGATAATCCTATTCTGATCTTATATATTTCCTAAGACATGTCCATTAGCATTGAACATGCATGCATATCATATAACTAGAAATCCTTAACATTCTTTTTAAGGTCAGGACTCAAACGTGCACTATCATCAAGCCTAAATTTCTGAGGCATTAGACTATTGGCCCACTGGCTCTCCAATAAACATACAGTAGTGATGATCCACCGCCCCCCCCCCCATAAGAGTAAAGTGGTGATGAAAAACCCATAAACATATTGACTGACTGACTGCAGGGTAGCTTGGCCTAGTTATTCCTCCTCTTGCTTGTTGTACCAGACTTTGGCCTATAATTAGACGATACTGGAATGTGTTGTGCCTATTCCGATGTGTCGGGTCGCCCGTTGGTTAATCCAGGCGCAAGGCGGCTAATTCTATTTACCATGATATTCACTAATAGTAAATATTAGTATTCAATAACAATGGCATGGTAAATATTAAATTATTAAAAAAGTAAAAAATTTCAAAGTGTTATTTACAAACAGAGAAGAATATATTTTATCAAAAACTCGTACTATTTAAAAACATAAGGAAATAAAAAGAGACTTACGACGGAAAATTAGGCCAATGGACATATTCAAATGAGGTTTGGTTATTGTTTTTATAATAAGACTAACTGATTTATTTTACTGGGAGACACCAAAACTAACTTTAACACATGACGTTCAGCCATCTTATTTGCGTAGCATGGTGGGCTTAGACCATTAAAGTTGTCAACTAACGTAATTTAAATAACTCTGCTCTGCACTACAGCACTGAGGGCTTAGACCATTAAAGTTGTCAGCTAACGTAATTTAAATAACTCCACTCTGCATTACAGCACTGTGGGCTTAGACCATTAAGTTGTCAACTAACGTAATTTAAATAACTCCGCTCTGCATCGTAGGTCTGTGGGTTCTCAGAATTCTAACTTGGACATTACGATCCAACAGGGCGAGACGATCTGAAGTGAAAAGAATTTGGGGCAGCATAGATTTGGGCGATGATGAGAGGCCATTGAGGATGAATTATTCATATAGGCACTTACTAAGTCCTATACGAACTAATTACGACCTATAGGAAGAACATTCGAACTAAATGTTCCATTACGACAAGTTCTAATGGAATCCTTCGTCCATATCTTGTTGTTGCCTCCCTGGTTTGTCCAAATAATAAAATCTAAACTTTTCTTATTCTGTTTAAATATAATATGGGTCTTATTATGAGACTGCTTTTATATGCCCTGAAGGACATAGATCTTGTTTATATTAGATATCACTGCTAAATGTAAAGAAAATTTCCAAAGAAAAGGGACACTGGCTAAAATATATCTAATTTTGTAGATTCGCAGTGTAACATATTTCAGATAACAACAATGAATAATAAATTCCAACTTTAAATGATTTCAAACAAGATAGATAGTAACGCTAACTAATTATAAACTACACCGTGATTTTCTTTCAAAATTTAATGAGATCAGGCCATATCGCAGGATTGGACTGGCTCTGCCTGGCTCCTCTAACAACAACAGCTCTGGATGAATGTACCACTCATGTCTGTTATCTGCCCAGTAGTGTTCTTTTTTGTGCCCAGTAGTATCTGTTCGGTGTTCTTTTACCGGTACGGCAATTTTCTTGTTCGCGTGTGAGTGAGAGGGTGTATGCCGGTCGAGCTTTGTTGTGGTCACGTTTGGGACTTAAACCTCCAGGACAGCTACGTAAGTAATTTTTACAAGTTTTCTGTAGTTAGGTTTTTTCTGTAGGGTTTAAGTAGATAGGGTAAGATCCACCAAGCATGCGCGGTTAAACTTGTTTCTGGTTTGAAGTCACTCTTCTAGTGACTGTTTTTAGAGTGTTTTGATTTCTGTTTAAAATTTTGTATGTAAAAAGGAAAATGTTTCAAGTCACTAAAAGCTGGTTATTTCTTTTGGTTCCAGATCTCCCGGAGAAAATTTTTAAGGCAATTTTCAATTTAAAGAATTTTAAAGAATTTACAATTTTAAATAATTTAGAATTTTATAGCAATTTTGAATTTGAATAAATTTAAAATTTTAAAGAATTTTAAAGCAATTTATTGCAATTTTGAACTTTGAAATTTTTGATTTAATAGTTTAAAGAAATTTATTGAAAAAGTTAAATTAATAATAAAGGTTCTGGTCTGAAGATATTTTATTTATTATTTTGGAAGAGTTGTTTTTAATTTATTTATGTTCCATTGAGTCAAAAAAAGAAGAGATTTTTTTATTTTTGTTTTTATTATTATTTTAAGAAGAAACAAGCTAATTTGTTGAAGTTATTTATAAGAACAAAAATAAAGACAAATTTTTATCATTGAAGAATTTTTATTTTTATTTCTCATTTAAGTTGTACAACATATCAAAAATAAATGTTAGCTTTAATTAAGGTTACAACGTGTGCGAAAGTGACTCAACATTTTCAAATACATGTGAATCAGTATTGAAATCATGATAGTCATAGTGAATGATACGAAAAGCTTGGTCCGACCGTCAAACATAGGCTATCCTAAGATAATTCAAATTTAATTTTTGGCAAATACTTGTTTAAAATTTACATAAAAACTAGTTAGAGAGTTTTTTACGTTTTTAATTCAGGAAGTACATTTTAGGCTCTCTTAATATACAAGGAAATTCAAAGTATATAACATCATTTGGAATCCTCTGACAAGTGCAAATTTGTGTTATACCAGGAGGAGTTTTGTTGCACAAACTAGAAGCGAAAGTGGTTCCTATGAGGAAACTAAATTTGGCTCAAATCATTCTGTTCAAGTAGATATCAATCTGTCGTGCATGTTCACTGTTAAGTATTATTGTTTCAATTAATTATTTAAATGAACAGTTAAGAAACAAGGCATATGCGAATGTAGGCAGTAAAATACAAAGAATTTCAGAGATGAAACTAAATGGTCTTCTGATTATTATAGGTAAACTATTTAAATTAAATTTCGCATTAAGGTTACACCTCTTATATAATGAAGACGTTTCATTTAAAGGAAGGTTTGAATAATTCCAGAGAAGTATGACAAAATTAGTCATATGAAAGAATCGTTGGTTCTTATTTCAATACTATTGACTTACCGTAGACGTTTGTACTATAAGACGTATCTAAATAAAAATCATTCCAGGTAATATCAGCATTAAAGAGATAGTATTTACATTATACACATATCGATGGTTGTGAATAGGAAGCTACATCAAACTTTATTTAGTTTCCTTAGCAATTAAAAGTTTCATAGAAAAAATAAGACCATTACACATTTTATAATGTTATATTTAGCTAATTCTCTTATGTTGTGTTCCATTTCTAAAACAAAATAAAATTATAACTCTCAACATGGAATATTATTTATTTCATAAGCAATTTTTATGTTATTAAGATTTAGTAAACTCAATAGTGAAGTTTTTCTTTTAACTTACTTTAGTGGTTCACTTATGGTTTTTTATAATAAACACCAACGTTGTATTTACTAGAAAAAACCTAATTTGTAAATAGGTGAAGGTATAATAAATGAGATAGTTATGTGTAAGTTATGCAATGTTGTACATCTATTACAACTCATGCACTTAAGTTGGACATTTTTTATAATATTTTATGGTGTTGCTAACAAGTAAGTACTGAAATATAAGAATGTATTTCAACTGTTTACATATTAAATAATTTACCTGTTTAAAAACATTATATATATAACATCTTATACAAATAAAATTTTGGTTAGGTTATTATGAATTCCATGCTGATTACTAATATTAAGTTAATTTGTAAATGTATTGTTATTTTTCAAAAATACCCAAAGAAAGTAAATAATGTTTTACGTTTACCTTCGCTTAATCAGTCCATGACACGTGTCTTACTGCCATTTCAAGTATTTCTGGACTAAATCTTTTATTCTGAAACAAAGGTTGATAATAAAGTAAGTATAGTTAAGTATACACTTAAAAAAAAACAAGAATGCTTCAAATAATTTTGAAAAGTTATATTATTGCAACTATGTTTGTCGCATTTCTTTATCAATTTTTATAACTTCTATTTACTGTTTATTTTGTTAGTATAATTTACGTAGTGCATACATAAGAAGAGTTACCAGAGTATATACAAGACGTTTAGTGCGGTTAAAATTTTATTGTGATAAATCTTACTTTTCAACGAAAGTAAAAATAAATAAATTAATAATTTCATAAAATTACTGCTGTAGATATGTAAAATTATATAAAAACTGGTAATAGGGAATGTAAACAAAAACCTATATAATTATTTATATTTACATTGCAGCTTACCTTACTAATGTTTAAGCTTAGGCAAATGACGAGTTTTTCAGGATAAAATACCCACAATCCTAGATTTACTGTCATTGACGTTACTGGTATATTAGATATGAGGAAGAATAACAGGCAATCTTTATTATAAATAACGGCAAATACAAAAATTACAAGGACGTAAGTTTGTAACAACTCGTTAGTTTCATCGAGGAGCTCACTTTGAGTCAAGATCCTATGACAGAATTGTTGGAGATGGTGACTACTGCTTGACTGCTGCTGTAGAATACACAGCTAAGTAACAGGCAGTAATTTATTATTAATTTAATTTAGGTATCCAAGAAAAACGAAAAAGAATATACTTATAATAAAGTCAATGTCTGAAAGTTTCCATGAGTAACCAAAAGTAACGGAAACTACCGACGTACTGATGAGCAATACCAAAATGGACTTAGAAAACAAGTATGAGCTTTTATATTTTGAGGTAAGATTGTTTGGTAAGATAGTAAATGTTTTTCTCAACTGATCGATTGTTTGGAACGATTTTACAATTTTATTAAAATTCAAGCTGAAGCAAAGACCCCCAAATATATTATTAAGAGACAATGAATATGAATAGCTTTTATTTTCTGAGAACTCTTAGTTAACAATACATTAGAAACATAAAAATAAAATAATGAAGATTGTCCTAAGATTGAAATAATTACTGGTAGGGTTTATTTCATATTATAATACGGTCAGCATGTTCTGATCTGATGATGAACACTGGAACTGTCCCAAAAGGTAATAGAATATACCTATAAGTTGATAATATTTATAAATGCTGGTATCTAACTCCATACCAAGATGGTCAAGTGAATTGTTGAAACTGTATTAAATCCATTTCTATTGATTTCCTCTAAATGATTGCAGCTGGTAATTATTTTTTGCTTAAAGAGATTATAAAATATATTACACTAAGTATAAAATGTTAGATTGTATATTTTGTGCTGAACATAAGTCTGAATTATAAAGCAATCAACATAATGGTAAATCCATAAATATTTTTCTTATAGAAAACTCTAATCTCTAAGAACATATAATGTAATATTAAAAGCCGTCGTTCAGTAGGTCCACCAGTCCAAACTCTATTAACAAATTTCATACTTTGTATTATAAACATATATTTATTTAATTATATAATTAGCATCAAAGCAATAAATTAAATATAAAATTAATTATATAGTTATCATAAAGTTATTTCAGTATTTGTATTAAAATCACTTTACAGGTTCTTTATCAATATATATTTCAATAATATCATACGTCATATTTGACTCGTTACCTTCTAACAATAATCTTTATTTCTTTATAACCTACATTACTAATACTAAACAATTTACATGTTTTGTTAGTCATTGGTTATATATCCACTGACTAAACTGTATGCACCTTTTTATAAGTAATGGACTGTAAGGAAACGATTTGAAATCTCAATAGTTTTACTATTTTTCCACTGATAATTCAAGATTTGTTAAGTAAACCTTATAACTCAAAAGTCGTAGCTGCTCATGTCTCAAGCTCGATAACGGGTGGTGTCTATCAACAAGTATGGTGATATATGCGAGCTCAATTTATTGGCCTAAGCAAAAGAATATGTGTGTATCTTGCATGAACTAGCACCATTCAGCGTATGTCTCTAAAAGTGTAGTTGAAAATTATTTTCTAAATTTACAGTAAACCTAAAAATAAATACATTCTCCTAGGATTTTGAAATAGATCCTACATGATTTCTTCATGGTATATTTTTATGCATCCTAGGAGGAGCCAATCATCAACCATTGACGATAGTGAAACTGATATTTATAAATCTGTGGTAACTAGGCAATGCAGTCTGAACTTCCATAAAAAGTACGATTCCTGTTGCTAAAATAAAAATAAAATGATTTGGTGGCATATCTATAAATATTGAATCCTAAAGCCATTTGAAAACTAATCAGTGATTCTAGTGTCTCAAAACCTATGATTTTGTTAACTATGATACTTGCAAAAAAATAATCTTAACATTTTTATTGGATGCGAGCTGTAACAATTGTTAATTGTTTCATTATAATTAAATTAGAAAATTTTATTTAGAAAATGGTAAATATTGTAAGAACTGAGAGGTTTAGGAGTTTGGTTTGTTTACCAAAAGTTTTCGATATAAATTCTCCAAGTTTTGAAAAAAATTCAGAATCTTCCCCTTTCAAATAAAAAAGTAGTTTTTCCCATATAAATTAGCTAAATAACCAGTATTTTCACGTCTGTTAATTTCCTGTCAATTTTATGCGACATGTTTTCTGAAGGCAACATGTTTGGTGAGCCTTACCTGTTCAGATGTCCTGGTTTAGAGTGTTCTAATTGGTTGGTTTTACTTCTAGAAATAAAAGGGGCTAAGTCCGTTGGTGGAAGGGTTACGAGCGTTCCGGCAGTGCGACGATATCTTCCGGATTGTGACCACGTTCGATCCTCTTTCGAATTCACGGCGATTTTAACCGTTTTTGGTGTCCTTTACCGTAACGCCAATTTTCTTGGTTCACGTGTGAGTGAGTGGGTGTATGCCGGTCGAGCTTTGTTGTGGTCATTTTTGGGATTTGAAACCTCCAGGACAGCTACGTAAGTAATTTTTACAAGTTTTCTTTAGTTAGGTTTTCCAGTAGGGTTTTAGTAGATAGGGTAAGATCCACCAAGCATGCGCGGTTAAACTTGTTTCTGGTTTGAAGTCACTCTTCTAGTGACAAATTTTTAGAGTGTTTTGATTTTCTTGGTTTTGATTTTAAACTTTGTAAGTAAAAGGAAAAATGTTTCAAGTCACTAAAAGCTGGTTATTTCTTTTGGTTCCAGATCTCCCGGAGGCAATTTTTAAAGCAATTTAAAGAATTTTAAAGAATTTACAATTTTAAATAATTTTTAAATTTAAAGCAATTTTGAATTTGAGGAAATTTTAAATTTTAAAGAATTTTAAAGCAATTTATTATAATTTTTAACTTTGAAATTTTTGATTTAATAGTTTAAAGAAATTTACTAAAAAAGTCAAATAAATAAAAAAGGTTCTGGTCTGAAGATATTTAATTTATTATTTTGGAAGAGTTGTTTTAATTTATTTATGTTCCATTGAGTCAATAAAAGAAGAGATTTTTTTATTTTCGTTTTTATTATTATTTTAAGAAGAATCCAGTTTATTTGTTGAAGTTATTTATAAGAAGAAAAATAAAGAAAAATTTTTATCATTGAAGAAGTTTTATTTTAATCTCTTGTTTAAGTTGTTCAACATATCAAAAATAAATAGTAGCTTTAATAAGGCTACATTAAGTGCGCTACTCTGCTAGTTGAACAACAGAGAGACGTTTAATATAGAAAAGTATGTGCTTATTCCAAATTATTTCAGACCAGATTTTAAAACAAAATTAAATATTAAATAAATTGAGAAGATGGCACTCAAGGTAGACTTTCTCCTAAAGAAAGAACTTATGTATGAAGCACGTTTAAGAGGAATAGAAGTAGAAGACAGCATACTAGTAGGTGATTTAAGAAAGAAACTTAGAGAGCTTATCAAGTTAGGTGTTAGGCCTAATATAGGTTACCTGTCCGGCCATGTAGTAGGTGGAGAGGAATATGAGTTCATTAAAGTGAACTTAGAAAATCTGAAAGAAAGAATTGAGGGTAGATGTTTAAGAGATATAATCCATATTGAAGCTAAGTTAGCTTATTACGAATTGAGATTAAAGGGTTTAAAAGGTTTGTATGTAAGTAATGAAACCACTTTAGTTAAAGTGTCATCCCTCGAGGAAAATTTAAATTCCTTGAAGGAAATTGTAGGACAAATTAATATTGATTTAAGAAAGAAGGACTACATAGAGCAGGAAATAACTAGAAATGGCGAAATAGAAGACGAGTTTGAGCAAAGCTTGGTAAGGGGACTTCAGAAACCGGTTTTAATGATCCAATCGATAAGCGCACCCTTGAACGGAGTCGCATCTCCGGAAATGGCAGATAATTTCAACTGTCAACGAAACGTTAGGTTGAATTATTCTCGCCTACCTAATCCACTAGAGCGTTATCTAAATAGATTTGAGGTAACAGATGGATTAAACGCTAGCTTGTTGATCAAATCTATTAAAAACATGTTAGCTTTAAAAAAGGAAACTAAATTAAAAGACAGTGAGATTTTAGAGATTATCTTGGGATACGCAAACGGTCCTTTGTACAGTAAAATATTAAAGTGTAAAGAAGATAGGGACACAGTAAGTGAAACACACCTAATTATTCTAAAACAATTCGTTCCAATGGGGCTGAGAGAAAACTTAAAGAAAACAATGGTAAACCGTCCACAGAGGTCTAGGGAACCATTAGAACTATACATAAATGAATTGAAAATCTATAGTGAGGTACTTAATACTAGATAAACCGAAGAAGAAGTTGTAGACATTGTTAAATTAGGATTAAATCCTGAAACTAGAGCTAAATTAGTATATGTGGGAAATCCTACCAGCTATGCAGACCTAGATAGCATGTGTATTCAAGTACAAAATGTATGTTACAACGATGTACAACGTAGAGAGGTAGGAGCATACCTACCACCTAAGCATAGCGTTAGCTGTGCTGTAAACAATTTAGAAGATCGAAAAACATGTTTTATATGTAATAAATATGGACAAATAGTGAGGGATTGCTATCAGAATAAGAACACACAAAAGAACACACAGCAGTACAACAAAGATTTCACACCACCCAATAAACAATACAACCCAGTAAAATATAATAGAAACCTCCCAGAAATCCAGCAAAATGTAAACAAAAACAAACCCGTACACAACAACACAGCAGACGACAAAATGACTCACTAAACTGTAAACAATAACAGTGCTAATATGGAACACAGTCTAAACATTTTACCAACTATTGAAGTTATAGTAAACAACAAAGAGAAACAGGAAGCATTAATTTATACTGGAAGTTCAATTAATGTAATTAGTAAAGATTTGTTTAAAAAATTGAAATCATGTTGTCCTAGATTAGAATTAAATGGGTCAGATATTAAGTGTCGTACAGCGAGTAAAAGAGAAATGAAGATACTGGGGAAGTGTAATTTAAAAATAAAAATAAATGAATTTACTTGGAAAATACTTGTCCAAGTAAGTAAACAATTAAGTTATGCTATGATAATTGGGAGTCAATTTATTAAACAAAGTGAGTTGGTAGTAGACTTGAAAAGTAACCAGTGTTATTTTAACTTCAAAACAAATGAAAAAATTTAATTCATTCACAGTTTAGCTAACATCAGAATTAATGTAAACAATGTTAGTAAACAAGTAAATATTGGTTGTAGTGAAGTCAAGGGAGAAATAGTTGATTTAATAGCAAAATATTCAAATGTTTACACGAATAGAATATGCAGTGGAATAGATTATGAATATACAATTAAATTGAATGATACTACACCCTCAAATATTATACCATATCCTGTTAATCCTGCTAAGATGAAAATTTTTAAAAATATATTAGTTGACTTACTTAAACAAAATATTATCAGGCCTAGTCAATCACCTTACAATAGCCTTGCAATCTTAGTACCTAAGGGTGAAGACAAATATAGGCTAAATATTAATTATTCAGAAGTAAACAAGAAAATAGAGAAAGTAAACATGCCACTGGGTGACTTGCATGATATTTACCATTTCCTAGAAGGAGCAAACTATTTCACAGTCTTAGATTTATGTAGCAGTTTTCACCAAATTAGATTATCGGAAAAAAGTAAGAGAGTAACAAGTTTTAGTACACCCTTTGAAAGCTTTGAATTTAATCGCATTCCATTTGGTCTTCATTTAGGCTCATCTTTGTTATCCAGTTATTTATATAGAGTACTGGAGGGACTGAAATTCAAGTGTATCATTAATTATGTGGACGATTTAATAATTTATTCCAAGACATTAAATGAAAATCTACAACATATTAAGGAAGTAACTGAAAGACTCAATAAATGGAACCTCACTGTTAACCCAGAAAAAGTAAAATTTGTATTTAAAGAAATATAGTTTTTAGGATATCTAATCAGCCATAATCAAGTTACAATAGATCCTGAGCGCACCAGTTCAATTTTAAGTGCCAAACCCCCTACCAATAGCAAAGCTGTAAGTCGATTTATAGGAATGTCCAGTTATTTTGCTAAATTTATTCCAAATTATGCTGAACTTACAGCTCGTTTGAATGAATTAAGGAAGAAAAATGTTAAGTTTGAATGGAATTACAAGTGTCAGGAAAGTTTTGATAAAATAAAAACAATAATTAGCAATCCACCAGGTATATGATTTTAATACCTTTATCATAATTAGGTATTAAAAATACCTAATTATGATAAAGAGTTCATTCTACACACTGATGCCAGTAACAATGCGGTTGGAGCATGCTTATTACAGTATGAGGGAGCCGATCTTAAGCCAGTAGCATTTTATTATAAAAAATTAAATCAAAATGAAAAAGTAATGAGTATGTACTATAAGGAATGCTAAGCTGTAACAGCTTCAATACAAAAATTTTATAGTTATTTGGAAGTAAAGCCATTCACTTTGATGTGAGACAATAGTGCCTTAGCTTGGATTTTAACACATTCTAGAAAATTAGGAAAACTAGCAAGATGGTGTGAAATAATTCTGAGTTTACCATTCAAAGTAGAAATAATTAAGGGTAAAAATAACGTATTAGAAAACTATCTAAGTAGAATATTTAGCAATAATGAAGAGGAAGTTCCAAGTGAAGACATTTTAGTTCATTGTTATGATCAGTCGGTAGTACAAACAATGGAAGTAGATAGGGAAGAGATTAGCGATGTTTCACCCACTGTAGAACCTGTTATTGTCAAAAAAAAAATAGTTCCAATAGACTGTTTATAACTAACATAACATACTTTCCTATGTCATGTGTACAGTTATCTGAATATCAGAATAAGGATCCGGAAATCATGGAAATCATATCTAGTATAAGAAAAAAAAACTAACAATGAAAAATATTTTTTGAAAAATGGTGTTTTAATGTATAAATATAACAACAAAAGTAAGGATAGGGTTTATTTACCCACAGAATTAATAAACATGGTGTTTGAGTATTATCACACGTCAACCTATGGTGGACATCCTGGAATAGCTAACACTTTTAGAAAAATAAACCAGTACTTTTATAGGCCCAATCTACATGAAGATATAAAAAAGTTAGTGCAAAAGTGTGAATTGTGTAAAAAATGTAAAAGTACCAATTGATGTTTAAAAGGACCTGTAGTATCAAGTTACTCAAAGCAGCCTATGGAAAAGTTATATATAGATATATTTGGACCATTAACTAGGAGTAGTAAACAAAACAAGTACTAGCTCATTGTTGTGGATGATTTCACAAAATTTAACTGGTTATTTCCCATGAAATAAGTTAGATCCAGTCAGATTCAAGAATTGTTAAATGATCGAATTTTCAGCTTGTTCTCACTGACTAAAATAATAGTGTCAGATAACGCCTCTTATTTTCAATCGCAAGACTTGCGACAATTTTTCTTTAAAAAAGGAATCATTCATAAAACAACTATACCCTCTCAGCCCCAGGGTAACAAAAGTAAAAGGTTTTTACGCAATTTGAAAGCCATATTAAAAATTTATGCACATAATAAACAAAATAAATGGGACAAAGAAATCAGTAAATTTAATTTAGCCATGAACAATAACATATGTGAAAGTACTGGATTTATTGGATTTGAATTAATGTTTAACCACGCCAAAAACGATCCGTTAACCAACAAGTGGAGCTTGAACGACCTGGTGGAGAGAAATCTCAGTGAAGAAGACCGACTAAAGCAGTTTGAGAAAGCTGTGGACAACCTTCGTAGAATGAGGGAGCGCAACCAACACAATGGACAAGTAGGAAATCCACTTCGCATCGGAGAGCAGATCTACATCAGATCACGGGTGCAGTCCGACCAAAGCCGAGGAGTCCAGGAGAAGCTGCATTGCATCTATGAGGGTCCATACCAGGTGCTAGCCCAGCTGAGTCCAGTGAGCATATTGGTGCAGAGGCTGTCCAATCCTAAAGAAGTGCGAAGAGTGCACATAAAAGATGTCAAGGTCTAAAGAAGTCAATAAGATATTCTTGAAGGTGGTAAATATGAGTTGGTAATGTATGAAGGATTATGGACTTTAATTGATTATGTATGATTTCAGCCATTAATAATTTTTCAGGACATAAAACAAAATATCTTTTTGTAATTAAATAGATGGTTAAACAAAGTTACTTGATATATATGAAATTTATTTAAAATGTATTATTTGATCATTGAAGTTGATAATGAATGACTAATTTTGTTTACATGTTATATGTCTGTTTGTAAATAACGGATTACTAATGCTCATGGTGTAATTCATTTTCAGAAAAGTGAAATTAGCATATTAATTATGTACATTCAGCAAAATAATGTCATATCAAAGTAAATATTTGATGATTGTAGATTAAGAATTTTAGATTAAGATTGTTGGATTAAAATTGTTAGATTAAGACTGTCAAAGTTATTATTTTTCAAGTTTAATGAATTTTTTTATGTTCGAATAAATTGCTTGGTGGATAAAAGTAAACAAAGAGTAAACAAATTTTGTTTATGTAAAATATATTGAGTTAGTTAATTATCCATGAATATTATGTATTTGAAATGTAATCTGTATTTGTATTCTGGTTATATTATAAGTGTGTTAAATAGTACCAGAAAGAATTTTGAACTTCTAAAACAAAATGTAAGTTGAAAAATTATGTGGTTATAATTGTAATGTATATCCAATACCAGTTTCCAGCCTGTTCCAATTGTTTGTAAATAACAACAAACCAAACACAACACTGAAAGGAGAAGCAAATGGGATCGGAAATGGACATAAATTTTGAATCTTGATTTCTTAATGAATTGTTTTAATATGAGTGGACTTACGCACCTATTTTTTTCTTTCTTCTTTTGTTTCCAAGCACTTATTGACTGCGAAAAACATGGTTTTTACCAAACGGAACGACACTGAGCACTTATTTCGAATCACTTCATTGTAATGGGGAAGTAAATAAAAGAATTCTTTTGAATAGCTCTCCGATCCACTCTACACTGCATCACACGGAACACGCAACAGAAAGTTGTATGTCAACACTGTCTAATGTCACTATGGTTAACTGTTGTTTATGTGGAACTCTTCCTGCGGGCTGGAGTGAGGAGCCAAGGACAATGAAAACCGGTCTAGTATTGATCGGCCAAGCAGTCAGCTGATGGAGAATCACCTGTGGGGGATGGGGGCATGCTTGTTCATCCCGTTCTTCTGTTTGGAGAGAGGACAATGGACTATGGACAACAATGCCTGTAAACAATGGACAGTGATCTCGTGGTCTAGACCATTTTATCAAGTGACTGTTTGAAAATAAATTAAATGTTACAGTAGTTTGAAAGATGGTAGTATAAGAGAGACATTTTTTTTGGAGATCTGGAAAAGGAAAGTTTAGGGTAGATTTGGAAAATTCTTGTTTAGGTTAGAAAATCTCAAGTCCTTTTAGAGATGTGATTAAGATAGGGTTTTAACAAAAAAAATTTTTTCTTTTGAAGAGGGAAAATAATGTAACAATTGTTAATTGTTTCATTATAATTAAATTAGAAAATTGTATTTAGAAAATGTTAAATATTGTAAGAACTGAGATGTTTGGGAGTTTGGTTTGTTTACCAAAAGTTCTCGATATAAATTTTCCAAGTTTTGAGAAAAATTCAGAATCTTCCCCTTTCAAATAAAAAAGTAGTTTTTTCCCTTATAAATTAGCTAAATAACCAGTATATTCACGTCTGTTAATTTCCTGTCAATTTATGCGACATGTTTTCTGAAGGCAACATGTTTGGTGAGCCTTACCTGTTCAGATGTCCTGGTTTAGAGGGTTCTAATTGGTTGAATTTGCTTCTAGAGTTAAGAGGGGGTAAGTCCGTTGGTGGAAGGGTTGCGAGCGTTCCGGCAGTGCGACGATATCTTCCGGAATGTGACCACGTTCGATCCTCTTTCGAATTCACGGCGATTTTAACCGTTTTTCGTGTTCTTTACCGTTACGGCAATTTTCTTGGTTCGCGTGTGAGTGAGTGCGTGTATGCCATTCGAGCTTTGTTGTGGTCATTTTTGGGATTTGAAACCTCCAGGACAGCTACGTAAGTAATTTTTACAAGTTTTCATTAGTTAGGTTTTCTAATAGGGTTTTAGTAGATAGGGTAAGATCCACCAAGCATGCGTGGTTAAACTTGTTTCTGGTTTGAAGTCACTCTTCTAGTGACAAATTTTTAGAGTGTTTTGATTTTCTTGGTTTTGATTTCAACTTTGTAAGTAAAAGGAATAATGTTTCAAGTCACTAAAAGCTGGTTATTTCTTTTGGTTCCAGATCTCCCGGAGGCAATTTTTAAAGCAATTTAAAGAATTTTAAAGAATTTACAATTTTAAATAATTTTGAAATTTAAAGCAATTTTAAATTTGAAGAAATATTAAATTTTAAAGAATTTTAAAGCAATTTATTATAATTTTGAACTTTGAAATTTTGTGATTTAATAGTTTAAAGAAATTTACTAAAAAAGTCAAATAAATAAAAAAAGGTTCTGGTCTGAAGATATTTAATTTATTATGTTTGGAAGAGTTGTTTTAATTTATTTATGTTCCATTGAGTCAATAAAAGAAGAGATTTTTTTATTTTCGTTTTTATTCTTATTTTAACAAGAAACAAGTTTAATTTGTTGAAGTTATTTATAAGAAGAAAAATAAAGAAAAAATTTTATCATTGAAGAAGTTTTATTTCAAT
>JAQJVL010002736.1:0-57500 GCA_035578905.1 Stictocephala bisonia | reverse complement strand
CTTGCTAGTCAAAAATATAAACGTGGATCTTTCTTCACCTATGTAGAGTCTTTCATACAATAAATCGTGAATTAATGCTTCAGAAATTTCATTTGTCTCGTATTTTATGAATCCAGATACTTGTATCTATCAAGTATACTGAAATGTGAAATAAAAATATACCAAATATGACAAACACAGAGAGTGTTTACACTAGTTTTATATTTTTATCACCCACCCACCCATAAACTTACGGTTTTTTGTCTACCCACCCACCGGTGGGTAGGAAAAACTACCCATGTGTATTGGGGATCCATAAACGGCAATATGTATTGACCCATTCACCCAAAAATACACGTACATTATTAGTGACCAGAAAACCTCTACACCTATATTGCCAGTAACCCATCCACTCAGCTATACACTTCAGGAGTATTGACTCACCCGGCCACCCAACCATACTGTACAATTGTATTGACCCATCCCCATACCAATACACGTACAGTAGTAGTGACACACCTGTCTACCCTTACATGTAGATTATTCGAATGGATAAACTCAAGTATAGCAGATCTCAGGATATATTTATTTAAAGATGCTGGATACGGATAACTTGGGCTGCATGACATTTACTTGTATTAGATCTAGATATAATATTTACTTTACTCAAATATGTTATATTTTATATTCCAACAAAGTTATTACAAATTATACATTCCAATATCACATTAAATTTTACCTAGTTATTATTTTAAGAAAAAAGTTTTATATTTCAATTGAGCAAAAATATATATTTATTTATTCTAAAAGAACTGCAAAGGGTCTTCCTGATAATCTCAAGAAAAAGAGACACTTATTTAATACCGATATTCAGTAGTCACTGATAGTTGAGCCATCGGAATAACAATGTATAATATATACTTTAAGCAAAACTTTTCGTTCATAATAAACATTTAATTTTATACATATTATTTTAATACTCATTTTAATTTGATAAATAAATAAAACTAAATTTACTTCTTTAACGAGTCAGTGTATATTAAAATTCTAAATTTATGGAGAATTTCATTGTATCTTCATACTCTAATATAAAATAAAATTCTTATGAAACTATCACTACAGCAACAGTTATACAATTCTTTGCTTGTTTTGCTGCTACTTTAAAATTATTGTTTTTTAAAATATAAAATTTAAGAAATATTCCCAAAGAATTATTTACTATAATAATGCATATATACTTAAAGCGATGGCATTGGTTAAATATGTTATCATTGTATTGTCAAACTCAAAACAAGATTTGTATTTTTAGAGTTTAGTGGGACAAGTCTACGTTCCTGGATTGGTATGTGGGAGAGCTGACATATTAGCATAGTATTGTATTCCTTAACCCCAAGTTCTTTCTGTTCTTTTGAAAAAAAATATTGCTTTGTGATAAATTAACAATAGTTTCAATATTATTAAGTGTTTTATGAAATTCCTACAGTAATAATAAAAAATCAATAACATTATATGTTTATGTACTGATTAAACTATTTTATATGTGCCATTGAATATTAATATTTCGTTAATAAATTAAATATGTTAAACTGAACTTTTAGACTGCATAAATAAAAACAAATTGACATTTTACTATTATGAAATTGTAACGCATGGTAAGAAAAACTGTAAATTCTCTTTTTGGTAGAGTAACAAAAATTAAATAGCAAATGGCAAGTTAATAAAACAAAAACCATTTCCTAATGTTAATGTATTTTGCAGTTAACAATATTAAATACTATTTAGTGGATGCGTGGTGTCAAAATGCCCATAGTATGGTAAACAGATACTGTAAAGTTTCTATTATTTATAGCTTAGATGATAATTAGTTGGGTAGTATTTGGCCTAATAAAAATTTATTTATTATTTTCTTACTATAGAACTAATCTATTATACTATCCATCTAGTATAAAGCTAATGCTATATACTTGTTGTCTGCAACAATCAACACTGTTATGAAATATGTATACATATCATAGAGTAAAAATGTTAGTGCCAATTTTTTAGGTTTGATTCTTTGATTTAAATATATTTTAGCTAATTATGTATAAGTGTTTGAAAATATTTCAAAATAGAATTGAAATATAATTTCACTGTGTATAGAAAAATTATAACTATGTGTATAGCTAGAGCATAGCTAAATAAACTAGGAGAATAACTCCTAGTAAAATGGAATTAAATGTAATGAACTGGAGACAAATGGAATATGAAAGGAAAAGTACATTAGCTTAGTAATTATTTGCAAATATCCCTTTAAGAGTTTATAAGACAGTGATATTTAAATAATCTTGGAGACAGTATTTGTCTCTTCGACTTAAGCAGGTAATCTCTCTAAAGTTAAGCTGAGTTTTATAGCGTGAAGTAGAATAATCAAGCGGGTAATTAGCGTTGTGTTATACTAAATTTACAAAATAAAGTGTTTAAAATGTGTCATTATCACAAAGTGTTATTAACATTTCATTTGTATAATTGCGTACCGTGTGAACTCAAATTGTTTTTAAAGTTTTATTCATTATGTATTACCAAATGGTACAAACTTGGTAAAATAGTTTTAAAATTGTTAATATTAACACTTTATTTTCACTTAATAAAGATAATGCTACTTACAGCAAAATCATATCACCATAAAATATTCGCAACATGATAAAAACTTGGATGTATTCCGTTAATTCACTACAGCTAAAAAAATGTTCTATTGCTCTAAAAACGGTTCCCAAATATCCACTAGGAATCCGATATCACTGGCCTTATCTTATCGCTTTCAAAGAACTTTCACACGGATAGCGCATTCGGTGGTAAGTCAATCATTGGATTTACCAGTTTGTGGTCACCTTTAGCAGCACACTAACCTAACCTAACCTCACATAATGTAATCTAATCGTAATTGTGATAGAAAAGTAGTGGTAGTGAAGTAACGGGAAAATTAGAGGTAGTGAATTAACGGAAAAGGTCCAAAAAAATGTGAATCCCAATAAAATGCAGTAAAAACCCGTCACTGAATGAGTAAAAACCAAATTAAAAATTAAATTTATGAAACAATTTGTAAGAGCCAAACTATAAATCACACAAATATTTCATATATTATATTATTAAAGGAGGTAATAATAATATAATATATGGTATTGACATATATTATACTATTATACCATGTCAATTATGACCCCTTCATACAAGGAAAATTATGTTTGTGATTTTTTAAAATCTATATTGTTATTGTTCATATTTAATTGTGCGCCCCCAAAGTCAAAGTCTGCTAATTATTTTCATTTGTTAAATTTTTAAGTAATGTTTATTCCCATTATAAGTTTTGGAATACTTTTTTCAAGTACAATATTTTATTTTTTACCTCGTATCTCTAACAATCTACTTCAATTATATTGTTAGATTGTTTAATACGTTTTTCTTAGTAGGCTCAGTTGGTCACACGATTTAAGTTTGTATTTATTATTTGTAGAAAAATATTTACGAACAGTATAATAACCATGGTTGACAATATTTTAAAGGAAATAGGGGTTTAGGTCGGAAATATAAGGTATAATGTTACCTAGATGGTTTAAATAGGGGTAATTATTTGTCCGTTAATTCTTAATTATCTGTTTTTGAACCCAATGTTGAAAAAAGGTTTTCACTGTCTATTTATTAATAATAAAGATAAAATAAGATAAATTATATTAAGTTCGATACAATAAGTAAGGTTAAAATAGGTGATTAACTAATCTATTTGCGATTGCTCAAGATTTCTCTTACAACTGCGTATATTAATTTAGCAAGATGATCAAATGTTGATACGCTTTTAATGTGTGTAGGTAATTTACTTGATAAAATAATATCTTACTATAAATAGACGTAAATATATTAATAAATGAATGATTTTATAATTAAGGACTTTTGTATGTAGTATTAGACAAACAGAGACATTCTATGTAAACCTCTTACAGTATTTCGTTAATAATATAACATCATTTTATACAGAATAATTTTTATATTACATATAATCAATTATTTTGATCCACCCACTTCGTATCAAATACATTTCCTATATGTTACGGTATTCGTAAACCTTTTCCTCTAAAACTGTTAATTTACTGTATTAATTATGTGGTTATTATAAAACTATTGCTTTTGGCTCGGAGAGGAAGATATTTCAAAAGTGTAATAATTAGCTTAGAGCTTAAAGAGCTTTAAGAGCTTAAAAATATGCTTAGGTATTATTAAATATACCTTGCTTTTTTAAGATATCGATGTAAATATGTCTCAAAAATCTTAAGAATTAAAAAGTATTTAAAAATATTAATATAACGTTGTACACGAAAATAAACATGATTAAATATATATATTAAACTGTCAAAATGAAAAAAAATAACGCTTCAAAATAATGAACTACTAAAATATTTACTTTTAATTTTTATATTTAAAGTATTTAAGGAAAATATAACATACAGGTTTCAACCGTCATTCATCATAAAAATAGTCTTTACAAATATATTTTATTTAGTAACTAATAGGTTAATCATTATCCTAATCCATCTACAAGGTAATGGTGGATCGATTATTATGTTCTAGCTAATAGGTCTAGTATTACACCTATGACCTAATGCTAAACCAATTAAAGCTTAGGGTAATGGGTTATTATAGGTCTAGCTAGCATAATGTATGTATATATGACTATGAATGATTTCTTTTTCAATTATCGCAAAAAAATCCCTACGGAAACGACTAAGGATGTTATCTGTAAGAAATTATACCCATAAATCTAAATTTTAAGCAGTACTTATGCAACGTTTCGATCATTTAATGTATACGTTACAGTGGGATTATATGAAGAGACTAATATATTGCGTAGTATTGTGTAACATTAATTATAATATAATTATTTTTATAATTAATTATGATTATTTTAATATTTTCATATGTGAACACCAAATTAGGAAACAAAACAATACAACGTATTTCCATATTTAAAAGATAATAATAATATATATGACACGTTTGTATAAGTACATACATTTCCTCAAAAAACTTAAACATATAATTTAATAAAATATTTATACTTGTAGAGTAACATTAATCTCATTCTTTGTAGGTAACAGAAGAGTATTTATGAAATATTTCCAACATGAAGTGGAGGCCACCATTATGATAAAGCGGCCATTATAAGCCATGATTCAGACTCACAAAAGCTCGCCGGCCTCGCATACCTGCTGCATTCTGGCTCATATCTGGGAAAGGCAAATACTATATTATGGTATTCTAACCATAATAGCTTGATAAAAATCGTATTGTTACATTTAAATTTGGACTGTTTATTAGTTAAATTTGTTTATTAAATTATAAGTAAAATTTTTTTAAATATAATTTACTATCAAATACAAAATAAGATGTTTAGTTTATATTTTGCCAAAAAATACAAGTATACTATATAAAAAAATATAAAACCTTAGTTTTGTATATTTAAAATAATAAGGTTGGTTAAAATATTTGATATAATATGTAAATTTCAGTATAAAGTTCGATTTTTAAAATTATTTAATTTCTATTTAATGATGAGTAATTTTTTTTTTTCAATTACTTACCAAATTTATATTTTGTATATACACTTAGAAAGTTAAGTTAATTTTCTATTTTATTTAAATATAATATAGAATATTTGCAGCTTATCATATAATTTAACAGTTATAATTTTTTGGGTAGTGTAGAGAAAAGTACAATTGTTAACTCTTAAAATAAAACTACTTTTATTCTCATTCAACATTTCATTTATAATAATAGGTGTTTTACTGATGTTGATGTAGTCTATACACTACATGAATGAGCTAAGTTTGATGTATAAATATAATCCGTATATTGGTAGCATAAAGAGTAAGTCGGTAACATTCTCTAGGTTCCATCTTATTATTTGTTTTTTTTGTTTTTTTTATTTATTTACTTTTACAGTTTTTTATTATTTGATTACGTTGGATTTATTTTTAGCATGGATTTACTTACTTGCATTATTTTAGAAAAGGCAGGATATTCAATCGTTTTGTTAAAAACTAAACTAATAACATTTATATCCGACAGTTTAATTAGCTCTCGTCTCTGCCCGAAGATTTTCTTTGTACATTTTAAATATTTTTCATTAAATTATTGTTCATAGTATGTATGTGTTTGTAGTTAATTATTAAAATTGTTAAAGGAATAAACCAACACTGTAAAATGTTAGGAGTAAAAAGTTCTAAACTCTTATAAAGTATTGATGCCATGTACAATAAATAAGGGTAACATTTGTTTTAGACGATTTGAAATCTCTAAACTTGGTCTTTAAGGTATTTCTTCTTAATAATAGTAAGTTATTACTTTCATTCCTAAGTAATGTACTTAACAAGAACTTTAAGAAAATAATCTTGAAATGAACTATATAAAATTAAATGAAAAAGAACTTTATTCTGTTCAAGCAAATGATAATAATAGTTTATGATACATATAAATAGTTGACAATGGCAGAGCAGTAGTAATGTCAACTGAACAAGCGAAGTAAGTAAGTCGTCTGTGCCAGAGCGGGGGTTCCATGACGCTTCGCCAAATGGAGTCAACAGCTGTTACAGTGCACAATGATGTGATGATAGTGTTTTTGACGACGGCGTTAGTATTGCTTTAAATGATGCCAGAGATGTGAATAAAATGTAATATTTATACAATGATAGTATTAACAATAATTAAATAAGAAAAGAATTTATTTTAAAATAGTTTTAAGCTTTATAATTAAGTCAAATAAATTAATTTTTCTAATCTATATTTGTATTTTTTCAATTAAAGGAAAGCTAAAATAGTCCACAGTGGTTCATTAATGCTTAACAAACAATAATATCTTTTCTTTTATAATATTAACCATACAATATTTATTAATAGTTTACCAAAATATGTACCACTGACTAATTTAACAAAACATAATATGCAAAACAAATAAATTTCATAGAACAAGAATATATGTTTAAAAATGTTCCACACACAATTAGTATTATCCTTGCTAGCCAACAATGTGAGTTTTACATTTTATTCAACTAACATTATTTTTGTGTATTACTTTAAGGCTGTTAAAGTCACTCATATTTTAATTTTTTATTTTTTTTGAATGATATGGTAATCTTGTATCATGGACACAGTAGTATTGTGGACATCCAGGAAACAGCAAGACGCCTTGTAGTCGTAATAAGGAAATGTGTGATATAAGAATGTTATCAGTAATAAAAATTTCATTTAAATTAATTTCTAAACTTAAAAATATTACCCTGTTGGTAATTAAATAATAAAAAATAGTTCCAGTCATATATAGAAATATAACAACTGTCACTGTATTATATACACAGAGAATAAAGAAACTGATGTCGCATCCAAAAGTGCGTTAGAGTATGCCTAGTCAGTGTGTCAAGTGGTTACTTTTCCAGTTTGCATGTGAATGACTGGTCACACCTGGTTATTGATTATTATTTTTCTGTATATAGTAGATAAATATTTCTCACTACAATATTTAAATCATGAAAAGTAACTTCAAGGGATTCCAATAAGGGACTCAGGACTCCCATTTACAAAAATACTAGTGCTGTTGTCAAATGCAATCTAAAAGTAATTCCACCTCTATTTTCTGGCTCTTTTCCGATTGTAACATATTTGAACAAGACGCTTTTCATTGATTATACTTGTTTTTATTTTGCTGAATAAAATGTACCTTAGTCATTACACATTTTACTATGAATCAGTGAGTTTGGAGTTGAGTGATTCAGTATTAAAAAAAAAAAATTTTCTTGTTGGAATAAGTTTTGTATATGGTGTGCGATGTTACATTCTGGTGACTTCCTATGGTTGAGAAGCCTTAATTATATTAGCCTCTTCTGTTTCCATGATCTGTGTAATGTTTGGTGTAATCAATTACAATAATTTGTCGTGTGAAGGAAGCCTAAGCTATTTGGCCACTCTATTAAACAGGACCAGGGTTATGAGTGGGGTAATCATTTAAAATAACTTCATGAGACTGAAAGCCATAACTCATTGGACTCCACAGTAAACAGATCTCTGCATTGATTATGGATATCAATCACAACGACTCAGGTGTGGAGGCCGTAGCTCATTAGCCTCCCTAGTGACAGTGATATGTGTATTTTGTAGGATAATCAATTACAATAAACTCCAATGAGAGGAAAGCCATGATTCATTGGCCTCTCTAGTGACCTTGATATGTGTATTTTGTAGGATAATCAATTACAATAAACTCCAATGAGAGGAAAGCCATGATTCATTGGCCTCTCTTGTGACCATGACCTGTGTAATTTGTGGGGTGATCAATCACTGTAACGTCCTGAGGGATAAACAGTGAAGTTTTAAACTTGACACATTACTTTCGTCTTAAGTTACATTCTGTAAGTAAATAATGTAAGATTTTAAAGTTTAAATGTAAGGAAAATCCTTTTTTATAAATTTTAACAAAAAAGTATTGTACGTAATGTTTTTTATTTAGTATACGAGTTTAAAAAATGGTAAGATATATGCATTGTATAGTGTAAGATATGTTTTATGTGCAATTACAATATTTTTATTTAAATATATGACACTTGTGTATCGTTATGATAGTATAATTCGGGTTTATATATTTCAATAAATTAATATAATGAAACAGCCTCTAGCTATACCAGTAATGGACGAGAAGTAAAATCACTGGCATCCAAGTTAGAAGAGTTGTCTGAGGTTTTACTAAATAATATAATGAAACAGTCCCCTGGCTCCTATGTACAACGCAAACACACATGTAATTATACTGTGGTTTAAATTTAGGCTCATAACATATATTGATAGGATAAAATAACTCAGTATTTTATACGGTTACATTATTTTAAAATTATAATGAATAATAGTTATTGTTTATCTATTAAAAATGTTGAAACAATCATAACGAAACTTTGTATATTTTATTTAATACTACAATATTTTTAATTTGATGCTAAATAATAGTTGTTATTATATTATCCAATGGTTTGCTAGTTACATTTAACTATTATTTTTACTGAATTATTTCAACATCAAAGTGTTATTTACTTAAATTAATTAAAATAATTTCACTTCGAGCTTATTAGGTTCGGTATCACCTTATTATTCATGCAACCTTTTCTGAGTATACTTATTATTCCTACATGAGACAACAAAGACCACAAAGAATGTTTATGTAAAGGCTGACCGAAGCTTTCATGCTCAAAAGACTTCCTAATTCGTTTCTGACGACCATATTTGTTGTAATGGATAAACAATAGTCACATTAATGTCAAATATGTAGTTATTTATTTATTTTTTACTTTTATAATATTAGTGTAACATGAAACTGGTTGCACTATTATTATTATTGTAAATGTATAAATTTACATTGCATAAGTAATTTTTTCATAAAAATGTTTACTTTAGAATATAGTTAACTATATTAATTTACATTACAAACAGATGGCAGGATTACTATTTTTATGACTACTGTAGGAATATATTGTTTTTCAATAAAAAAAATTATCAATTTAGTATACGTATATAATTTTTTCAATTATTTGACTTTATTTAACTATTAATAATTTTCATCTTCTACAATAAAGTTATTTGAGCTAAAAGTGTAAATAAATGACATTAACTAGTATTTAACATAAATTTATCTGAATTCTAGTTGGTAATTATTCGAAACCTCCTTTAATCATACGTCAATTATTTGAAGTAGTCGAAGTTACTTTGGCAATATTTTTCTCCTCAAATTAAACACTTAATATTTTTATAATATTCATAGCGTGGATTGTAATATGTAACTAATTAATACAGAAATGTCTAATATTAGATTTAATTTTAGTTAACAATTTCATTAGAAGTTCTAAGTATTTTAAAAATAAGATATTGTAAAAGATTACTACACTATCAGAGTATTGTGACTTTAAATTCAAAAATCTTAATTCATAATAAAACTTAATACGTAAAAACATTGACAAACACAAAAAATACACTAATTATTCTCACCAAAAATGATTTAGTAGACAGTTATTAATTACGTTTATTAGAGCATTATGATCAATAATATTGTTTGTTCTGCTTAGTATATACAATACCACCTACAATAGCTACTAAGTAAAATAATTTTCTTATAATGTAATTACTAAATTTTATAGAAACCTTTTCTCCAGTTAAAGTGTTCCCACAAACTACTTTATCAGTAGCTGACCCCCTTCATACAAGAAATTTTTTGAGTGCTTTTTTCGTCATATATTATAAAATAAGAGTTTTACAATTGTTTAATAATTTACTTATAATAGGAAATTGTTTAAGACATGGTTTATGACTTTTATAATATTATTATTTGTATTGTTATATTGTTATATATATTGGGATCTTGTAGGAGTATTCTGGGATTACTATTATTAAATTACAATGTAAAACAATTATAATTTTCAAAAAACACGTATTTGATGTATAATAGTACATATTTACCATTATAAATTACAAGAGAATTCATCTAAAATGCAATGCAAATGGAATGGTGGTTGGGCGAATAGTGCTATTCAAAAGCCATCAGCATAATTCCTGTTCCATATGCAACAAGAGAAACTTTCTCTTCTGTCAGACAGGAATAAATGATGAATGCATAATAGTCATTGTTATACCAGTTTATTTTACAGGCTTCTATTGTTTATTCTTTTTAAAATACCTCTTATAATGTAATACATTCTATTTGATAAGTAATTGTTAACGATTGAAACAAAAAAGATCACATCAGAAGATTTTACAAAATAAACTATTTTTATTTATGCGTTGTTTTCCTTAAGCCTTTTTGAATAGTATTTTAAAATTAGTTTACAACAATTATTATTAAGATTAATAATGATGTATGTTACAATATTTGTCAAAACAAATAAACCAGTTTTCAACTGTTCTACAACCAGTCTCTGGAGTTTGAAGTTCGGGATGGATGTGACAGTTTACCTTTTCAGGTCCTACAAGTCCTTTATTTTCAGCCATTATTGTGAGGAAATCGGGAAGCTAGTGCTTCAACAGCAAATCCTAGAAACGAACGCAGGGACGAACAATATCATGAAGCAATGTACAAACGTACACCTTTGGGAATAACATTATCTGGCACGCAAGGACCTTGTAGGACCATTCTGGGATTACTATTATTAAATTACAATGTGAAACGATTATAATTTTCAACAACTGTTCTCAAAAACCCTAATACTAATTCTGTTCTAGCCTGGATACTAATTGTGCCCAAATGGTTCTGAAAAAGGGTCATTTATTAATAACAAAATAGCAAGAGTAATATAAGGTTCTTCATATTTACGTCGACTCTAAACCACGTAGTATTGGTCAGATTTTCAGCTAATTGACAAGCCTGATACTCATTTCTCTCCCCTACACGTCATCCGGATACTGAATACCGCACAATATGGACGTCTCAGACTTTTATAGTAGTGTCAACACCGATATAACCATTGACCGGACGCTGTGTCGGTAATAAGAGGTCCGAGTATAGAACATATTGCCTATAATATTCACAAGAATTTACCCCAAAGTAGGTGGGTTACAGCACTGTGCCACTAATGTCCACCTATACGATGATATTTAAGCAATAGTCTACTGTGCGGTAGTTTAAAATTTTCAAAATACTTTTACAAAATTATGCTCCTACGTAATCATTTAGCTACAACAAAGGGACAGGTCGTCAAAACTACATTAGCAACTCTGTAGAGTGTGAAAGCTTTAAGAAGTTTTTGTGTACACATCATTTGTGGCCTTAGTTGTTTCATTTAGGAATGATAAGTAGAAAAAGAAATGGTACCATGTTTTTTAGTGTACCATATATATAAAGTGAACACAATGCTTAAATTCTATATTCATTTGGCTTGTCGTCCCCCTAAAAAACATGGTACCTTTTCTTTCAACATATATATTGTACTTGTGAATTGATTGTATGAAATCACTCACAAATTCTAACTTAAACAACGTCATTACAATACAATTTCACTTTGCTATAGTAGGTAATTAAGTAAAAGCAGTAACACTAGATCTTCTTATAACTAGTGGAATTCTTTTGAACTAAATTGTTAACTTTAAAAAATTTAATCAGTACACTAACCTAAATGTTGTAATATCAACAAATAACAAACATATTTGTTTTAAATTAAATTAACGTATTAAATGACATATAACTACATTTATTGAAATATAAAATATGACCACTTAAGTATATCTCATTTACAGATCTCAGAGTGTAATGATAAACCTGAAATAGAGATGAAATGAGTTTTAGATTGGATCCTACCACAGAATGGTCTTGGGTAAACCAACGCCCTCTTATCCCTTAAAAAGTGCTTGATTTATAATACTTTTGTTTATTTATGTAAACAAAATACATACAGCTGCATTGTTTGTAAAATGTCAATAAATTAAGAACTATACTATCATAGTTCTGAGCCTCTTCTCTATTTGATATTCATATTACCGTTTAAGACAACCGTTAGACTAAGTAAAATACGTGATACAAGTATTTTATGATTTCATAAAAGCCAACAATAACAACAGAGGGAAGTGTGATCCATTGTTAATAAAAATGTTTAAACATTTTTACTACTACCTGATCAATGAACTGATGGTAAATCTGATAGACAGAAAAGTAAATAACAGATACTTCAATACGAGCAAATGGTGTTCTGAACCACTCTTACAAGTAATCAGTTTTATATAACTGATATTATATAGGAGTCATTAACGCCGGTTACTTGAGTTTATGTCTATGCATTGATGTTAGACTCGGAATCTATGTATTGGTGTGGTATTTAATGTTACTCTACGAGTCACTCACACATTAAAGACCGTCATTTGGGTTATATTATGTGTACTGTCAGTCTTAAAATGGAAAGAAAGCAACCGAAAGAATAGTTGTTGTTCTTAAACACTTGCAGAAGTTTTGATATTTGTTTGTTGACATGTTGTAATTGATATAGATACATTTTTTATAGGGCCTAACGTATTAAAGAAATTGAAAAAAAGGTTTAATTAAAATGTTTATCCATATAAAATATTAAAACATTAACAAAACTAAACAATATGGACAAATAATAAACTTAACATATATGGTTTTGATTGTTGACTATAATATTTATTTAGAATGCTCTCTTGCTTACTCGTATGAGACAAGGTCGCAGAGGTTTGTCTGGTTGGTATTTAAATATATTATAAACGTATCTTCAGTGACAAGATACCTAATGAATACACTTTAAGCGTTAATTAATACATGTTAATTATAACATATACCCAATCACGTATATAAATACAAATAATATATGCTTATTTCTCAAAACCACTGGTGATAAAAAAAGTGTAATGCAAAATTTGTTTGTCTTAACAAGCGCTTTAAAGTGACATACAACATGATGCATGTTGCTATTTAAAAATTTTGACTTTAAGGAATTTTTAATTTTTCAAAATTCGTATTAGGGGCCAATATCAAAATAATGATAACTGAAGTCATGCGGCATATCAGAGTGAAGCTGAGGGTTTTGCAAGTAAGAAATTGAAATCGGAATGAACCTATCTTAAACAGTAAGAAAACTATAGGGTATTCCGTAAACGTTAATATTTTCCACAAAAATGGCCGCCATTTTGAAATGTGTCATGATAAATGAATTTTGTTTTCATCAATGAGTTTCTTTCAACAAGACCTTTAAGATGATGTATTATTTGCCCTTTGTTTGCATTTGATCATTTTCAGATTCGAACCCATGGCCCCTAGTTTTTCAACACTCTTTACGAAAAGGTTGATGAAAACGTTTTTAATGGACTCTCCATATGCAATATAGGGGGAAAGCATTTTGTTTTAGGCCACTAGACCAAACCATTCTCCTGCTATACATGCTGCACGGGTGGTCTACCTCACCCTGTATATAACCTACAATAAAAATTACGGATCTTTTCCATTAATTCACTATCACTTGATAAATATTGTATTGCTCTTAAAATTGTTCTCCAATTTTAAGATAATGAAGTGATAATGAATACCACAGTAAACGTAAATATTATGTTTACTGTGGTATTCATTATCAGCTAGGAATCTGATATCACTGGCCTTATCTTATCCCTTTCCAAGAACACGGAGAGCGCATTCGTATGTTGGTCAATAATTGGATTTACTAGTACGTGATCAACTTCAGAAGCCATATTAACCTAACCTGATCTTACCATAATTGACGTAAAAAAAGTAGTGGTAGTGAAGTAATGGAAAAATTATGGGTAGCAAATTAACGAAAAAGGTTCAAATTTACTAAACAACTTACCGTATAATATTTTAAGAGTACCATGAAAATACTTTTGCATTTAAGGTATACCTACAAATTAAATTCTTGTACAATTTTCCATATAATTTTCTGCGCCTACTGTTCGTACTTAGCATATCCAACCCAATTGGCCTAACCCAATGTTCTTCACTTGGTAACCTTATGAGTTGTTCCCTAGATATTTATGTTGTAAATAACTTTACGTTATATCTTATGTTTCCAGATAATCGGTGCTTTTAATAATTTGAATACTTATCATATCTCTTATCAAACATGCTCTGACCCACTCTTCGTTTGCACTTATCTTTATGTATGTTTTGTCGAGTTATATTACGCATGCCTATTAATCATTTCTATCACTCAACTTTTGTTAACATATTTCTTCTAAGCCCTTTTTGTACCTTCTATATATACGATCATATTTCCAGCTAATAACTTACACTGAACACCATGGGTCATAGAAAGATTGAAAAAAGTTGTTGAATAGTTTTAAAGATTACTTATACATATAAAGATAAAATTACTTTCAATTTCAAACTGTGACGTTATTATAAGGGTAAATAAACACAAGATTTAGCGTTTTAGAAGTTTATCAAAGAACATATTTTCGTTAGAAGAACTTATTGTTACAAGAATATGTCTATAGACCTATGTTTTCTTTAAAACGTTTATCTCTCAAAAAGTCTGTAAGTTTGATTTATTAAATTCAAATCAATAATGCAAATAAAAAATACATTGCATGTACAGGAGAAGAAGTTACGCCACTCCTCACATTATAGTAGCGGAGTTCCTGTTTAATACGTAACAGTCCCATCCTGATACATGATGAGTATAAATATGGAGTGGCGTAGGAAGCTGTTTAATTGGCTTACGAGTAAAAAAAACGATAATGGCTTACCTGTGGCTCACACAATGAAGTATATTGCGTACAGGAGAACAAGTTACGCCACTCCTCACATTATAGTAGCGGAGTTCCTGTTTAATACGTAACAGTCCCATCCTGATACATGATGAGTATAAATATGGATAGGCGTAGGAAGCTGTTTAATTGACTTACGAGTAAAAAAACGATAATGGCTTACCTGTGGCTCACACAATGAAGTACATTGTTCACATGTATAAAATATCGTAACACATTTATATTTAGCTTGACTGATTTTTTTATTTTATTATTTTACTGACATACTATACCTCATAATAAACATTGCAAAGTCATTTTACTTGTGTATTTACTTATATATATATATATATTTTTTTAGTTGTACTTTCTTCTTTCCCCAAATTTTCTTCTGATAAAAACCAAGTAATTCATTTCAAAAGATTTTTTACTGTACAATGTTAATTAGGTTTTTGTTTTTAAAATTGTTTAAATATATACACATATCGTAAATTATTTAAATCAAAAGTAGTAAGTCATTAAAATGTATAAAAAAAGACAAACAAGCAGGATAGCCAGTACTTATGTAAAATCTAAATTTAAAGAATATGGACCACCAAAAAGATGACGTGTTTGGTAAGTCAAATGGTACATAACTTTAAATTAATAGTGAAATTCAACGTAGTCATTTGATAGTCATTTGGTCTCAGTACGTGTATCTGAATGCTTGATGATACCTTGAAATATAGGGTGAAAAAATCTGTATATGTTACACAAATATTACAATTTAAAAACTTAATGACTATTAGAAAAACATTTAAATAGAATCCATAAAAAAAAGAATTGCTCTAACATCAGTTTGAAACGTGTTAGTTTATTAGTTATCATGTTTGTCTTACAATATATATATATATATATATATATATATATATTGTTTAGTGAGCTAAGTTTTTTCACATATCACTAACTAAAAGGTCTTCTACAAGTTCATATCAATGACAGAAAAAAACTAATATTTTTCTTAAATTGAAAATTTAAGACATATGTCATTTATTTAGTACAGCAACAGCAAAAATAAATTTCCTCAAAGAGAGAAGTTTCTATTTTACACAATAGTTGCCTATTCAAAATTAATACTCAAATATTATTTGGATAGATAACATTGATTTAATTTTTAAGTATTTATTTTTTTAAACAAAACAAAATTCTAATCATAGCATTGTTACATACTTATTCCCATTCAAGTATAGTGATATTGACACACCCACCTACCCATACACGTATTGTTCTACCTGTCCACCCATAAACGTACAGGTGTATTGAATTGGTCTTTGGTGGGTCGCATGTCCCTTGCTTACATTTAACCTCTTCCAAATGCAAGAATATTATCCGCCCGCATTTCCAGACACGCACAGTGGTATTGACCCATCCCCCCACTCTTATACGTGTAGTGGTATTAATAGCTGTAATGTTACGGTATTTACCCAATGTTGTATTAGTTGCATGTACATTTGGTCTGCATGTGTAAGGGAGGGTGGGTGAATGTATTTCAATACTAGTGTACATGTATGAGGTGGGTGAGTGGTGAAATACCACTGTTATTATAGGGGTGGCGAGTGGTTACCGTAAATTTGTCTATTGAATAGTGATAGCAATACTTAAAATAATCTTTTCAATACGCTTGATCAAGTATTGAAACATATGATAATAATTAAAACTACATGTAATGAATAATGCACACACTAATCTGAAACTTTATTTCTTGATGAGTTATCAAGCCTCCAATTGGCTTGTCTTACTTAGGTTTTTCTTCACCATACCTCAACCTGTACTATATATTTGTTGTAGAAATACGGTGTATTAAAATCTAGAAGGAAAAGGAGTTGATAACATGGTACATAATATATAATTCACACAATAATCTGATACTTGATTCTTTGAGGAGGAAATAATCCCCCAAGTGGGTTATCTTACTGAGGCTATCTTACACCAAACTCCAGTCTCTCTATTACAAACTTGTTGTAGAAATACGCTTTATCAAGGCTTAGAAGGTAAGAGAATTGTTAACACGGTACATAAAATATAATCCACACAATAATCTAAGACTTGATTCTTTGAGGAGGAAATAATCCCCCAAATGGGTTGTCTTACTAAGGCTATTATTCACCAAACCCCAACGTCAACTGTACATTTTTTGTATTGCAGAATTTAAACGTAGCTTCTAAACCTAGTTATGCCTAACTAGGATTTTTAAATAAAATACAATGATAATATTTGAAAATTTTAAGAAGCAGACAGTAGTTTACTTACAAAAAATTTGTAATTTCTAGTATAATTTAACTTCAAATTAGATCATAATTTTAATAACCCATAAGTAACCACTCCATCAGATTTTCATTATGTAGTCACTATTTTAGTCATATCATTTTGATTATAGTTTCATTACTTATAAGGGGTAGTTAAATGTTATGTTTATTACAATAATTATATTGATAAAAGTACAGACCATAGCAAATAATTCGTAAATAAGGCTATAAATAAAAAATATCTTCTCAATAATATTAAACTGTACGTCCAAAGTATGCTTAAACGTTTCCTCGTGTATTTCATTACCTAAGTTAACCAAACTCCCGCTCAGGTTCAAGAGGTAATGGGTTTCAATTAAGTTGAAGGCTCAGGAGCGTAATGCTATCACTGACTTATGGACAGTAACGTGGCTCAAAGTGAACATGTGTGGGTAGGTTATTAAGAAAGCATTAACAACGTCAAAGTGGTAAGTGTCAATGGGATGGCAACCTCAGTATTAGTTGTAGTATTTGCCAACAATTTAGAATTAGATTAATTATATATAGTTTTCAAACTATTTATTTTGTTCTTCTGAGAATAATCGTTTTCCCTTGTTTAGTAAAAATAAATATCTATTAAAATTGTTAATATATTGTATTCAGCATTAGATAATAATAAAACATGTTATATTAAGCAGAACTAAGTATTGTTAATGTAGTTTATAAGAATTTATACAAAAATATAATAAATATATACAACCAATTTATAAATTGTACACGAACCTTACTACTAATACTATATTACTTTATGTATCAGTATTATTTTATATTTATTTTAATTTATTTATTCATATCTTTTTCTTATACAGATCACTTAACTATCCCTCTAGCTTACAGCTAATTGAGAGATTACTAATTATATTTACAACATTTCTAGGAATATTAATACATGCAAAAAAATAATACATTACACACTATGACATATTTACATTTATTACTAGATAGACACTATATCAACTCTTGTTATCAAACACCAATCAACTACAGTAATTAACACTCTCGAGTTGGTGTTCACAGAATATTTGTTACTATTAGTGAAGTATCACTGTTGAACACTGACTCTTGACCGTCAATTTCGTTTCCAGTCAAAGAGCAACCATTTTCACTGCCAGTGAGACTGGCTGATTCTTTGGCGGTGAGGTTCTTTACATAAGGTGCCTGTGCAAGTCTGGACAGTTCTACAGCTGCAGTCAATATAGTTCAAGACACATAATTTAGATCGTTTTGGAAAAAGCGGAAAGTTATGGCTTCACCTACTTTAAAATTAGCTGTATTACATTTGCATAAAGAAATGGAAATGCACAAATACCCGCGTGCAGCCGCATAACCCAACCAGCATCCCGGATTGCCACCCATCATACATTTAAAGACGCAGAAACTCTCTCAGTCTCATAAAAGGTCAGCCGCAGAGCCCAACCAGTCCCCCTGATTGCCCATCACTAATTTAAAAGACCATTATCATGTCATGGTAGCCCATAGACGCTACTGAAGGTAAGGTGTTCTTTTAACCTTGAAAGGATGAATAACTACAGATATTCTTTGGTAATAATTTTTAAAAGTACTTTATTGGGCAAAACAGAAGCATGTCTCTCAGCAATGCAGCCCTACCAAATAGGCAAAATTAAGTGAAGAAGGGAATTTTCTTCCAATCCCAGGGAGTACCCAAGTCGAAGCAGTACCCAAAAAAGTTCAGAAGGGTATAACGATCCATCCCGTTCTCAGTAGACAGCTTTTAAATTAACGGGGGTCGGACAGCTTGTTGTAAGAGTTGAGTTGCCCCACAGGCTAGGACTCAGTTCTAGCAGAGAGGACTGGGACTGGAGAAATCCCCACAGAGAAGAAAGATAGAACGGCTGCACCAGACCCAGACTTCGTGGCGTGGTAATATATTAAGGAACAGCAGGGGTGGCCACCGTGCGTGGCAGCAGAAGACCAACACTAGGGGACGAAGCAGGCAGCTCCTCCATGGTAAGAGTCGACGGCCAGAATGAGCTTGAGCGACTCGCTCTAACATTCAAAAACACTCTTGTACCTAGGTCCAGTAGGTAACATCGAGTACCTCAGTATGGTTAATGAGCCTCGGCCAAACAACAAATCGGCCTACATGCACCAATACTTAGCCTCACAAAACCAAAGATGACTAAAAATATATGACAGAGAAGAGAAAATGATTGCAAACTATGACACAACAAGGTCGTAATTATACACATTACAATATACAGGGCGTTCATTAAAACACTCTTGAAGACTTTGGGATACGATAACTTACATGAAAGCAAAGAAAAAAGTGCCTAATATGTCCTAAAACACTTAGTTTTCTGTATTACTTTTTGAATTTGTTTTTTAAATAATTTATCATATCTTAGTACCTACAAAAGATATTATCTTCAAACCCTGTAAATGTATAATAAATAATAAGGCCTTATTTAGTAAAGAGTATCAAGTTTCTGGTTTGTACTATTTAAAAATGGCAGCTATTTTGAGTTTTCAAAGCTTTATGTTTTTAGACATATAAATTTGTCGATAAAATTACAAGTTCGTACCGAAGGTAGAGGTGGGTGGGTACCTTAGAGCCAAACTTCAAGGCATTGCCAGGATTGGAGGAAACAAGAAGGGTAGAGTTGTTCCTCCTTGAGTAGAAGTTTTGTTGTGGAGGGAAACGAAGATTTTGCGAGGCCGAAACCTTCTAGAGGGGGAACAGATTGTCCCCGCAAATTGTGTGGCCACGGTTGGTGACTCAGTTGGACGGAGTGTGGAGGAAGGTTAGACAGGGTGAGTCTGAAGGGAGGGTTTCGGGGCAGAAGGTTGGGAGGTTAAGGTTACGGAGACCAGACGGAGGAAGGTCCGGGGATAGGGTTTGGTGATTGGGGGCGAAGTGATGAGGGTGGGGTCGAACGGAGTGATGAAGAAGTAGATCAAGATGCAGGTTAGAGGAGTTTGTGCCAATCAAGCATGGATTGAAACTTTGATTTGGAGGATACTTGGCCGGGTCTAGGAGAAGATGCGGAGGTTTTAATACGATAAGACAAAAATATAAAATTAAACAAAACAATGTTATAATTATTTATTTTGGCAATTATAATATAGTAAAATCTTTCAGGAAAAATAAGCATTAAATCCCCCAATTAAAATATTGTAAATAATCAATAAGCTTACAATTTATTTATTTTATATATAGTAAAACAAAATAAAATAAAACCGATTTCAACTTATGTTTAACATTATAATTTAGGTACCAGTACCAGTTCGAGCTGTAATGATAAATAGTATTTCAAAAATAAAACTAAATCCAGTTAAACCCACCTCTAAAAACCAACTGAACCAAACCATATTCAATCACTAAAACTTGTTGGATGGCGTGCAGCAGTGCTCTGACAGACGGACGGTGCACAAAATGCACTCACAGAATCTATCTACAAAGAGTGTTCTCTTGCCTTGAGATTTTCTGTTGAATAATTCGTCCTTTATACTTTTTTTTACACTATATTAATTGTTCATTTACGGGTAGTTTGACGTCACCACTCCCGAGGACAATAGAGCAGAAACGTGACTGGATTACAAAGGATTTGGTTGCCACATATTATGTCTTATTGATTATAAATATTCTACTTTGTAGATTACGTTTACATTTTAACATATGGATAGTTAATGACGTAGTTTGACGTCACCACTCTTGAGACCAATCATGTGACTGGAGTACATCGGGTTCGGTTGTCACAAGTTGAGGCCTATTGACTATAGATATTGTACCTTATAGCTTACATTTGCATGTGTCAATGTATAGCTAGTTAATGACGTACTTTGACGTCACCACCCCTGTGGCGATTGTCCTCACATATGGGTAGTAATTAAATGTTTTAATCACATAGAATGGTTTTATTCTCTAATATCCTAGTGTGTGTTCTTAAGAAACAAATAGGGGTGAAGATAATATAACTTTAACCACATATATTTGAGCTATACATATTTAACTAACAATAAGGTAACATTTTACATTCAATAGGAAACCATTATTTTTTACTATCCTCTATTTTTATGTCCAATAAAAATAATATATATACAGCATACTTTTTAATATTATAACTGTACAATAATGTTAAATTGTAAAATATGAAAACTATGATTTTATTTAAAATGTTATGTCCAATTAAAAAAAAACATATACAGCATAGTTTTGAATATTAAAATTGTACAACACTGTGTATGATATAAAATATGAATTAATTTTACTCAGCAAAGCATCAACTATCTTTTAATTTACTTTTTATATAAAGATATTCCAAAGATTTTCACAATATAATTGACTTATAATATTGGAAAGTAAAATTTAGTTTTTCAATTCAAGTTAGGTAGTATTCGTTGTGTCGGACAGAAAAAGTATTAGACCATCCGAGCTTATTTGTAAATCTAACCTTATAATATTAGTCTTTTTTAAGAATTTAATTAATGTAACAATGTTCTAATTTCCTGGTGTGTGTCCCCTTATTAAATATATATTAATAAGAAGATAATATAAATTTAACCACAAATACTTTACCCACATAAATATATTTAACCAACAATATAGGTAATGAGTAATTGTATTGTAACATTTTACCTTCAATAGAAAACCATGACTTTGCCTTAACATAAAATGTTAATGTTCAATTTTATGGTTTTTAATATTAAAATTTTACAATAATGTACAAAATGTAAAAGATAAAACTTATGAATTTACCTGAACCTCTATTTAATGTCCAATTTTATTAAACACAAACATAATAGTGTTTTATATTAAAACTGGAAAATACTGTATACATTGTGAAATATGAATTAATTTTACTGAGCTTTATATATGTTTTAAATATACTGAAAATTTCAAAAGAATATAGTCTCTGCAGATGGAAAACAATAAAATCTTTAAATAATAATACTGACTGACTAAATGTAAAAAAAGAAGACAGGGATTTTCTCTAAGCCAAATAACATAGAGGAAGTAAAAAAAGCACATAGAAAATTAATGTAAACATTATCTGCCAATTATACTGTATCAGCTATTTATATCATTTAAAATTAAATGATAATCCTTTATGGATAGTTTGTTTAGCAATCACAGTATTAAACTAAGACTCAAACAAAATGTTTTAGAGAAATGGTTAGTAGAAAAAGATTGAAGAGTAACGAACTAACGAAAGAAAGACAATAAACATGTCAGTGACAAAAGGTGCTCGTTTACTAATATTTCCTTAGACAAGACTTTGCTCTGAAATAAAATGATATAACTTACTTCTTTGACAAAAGCACCGGAATTGCCATCAATCAATATAGTTTATGTGTGATCGTTTCAATACATTACCGAATAAAATTAATCAACTTGGGAAACATTTTAAGTAATTGTATTTCATTACCAAAAATAATTATAGCTAAAAGCAATGAAATACTAAATGTGCATAAACTTGATTGCATTGAATTGTAAGTTACAAATGGCTCCTGAATGTTTAATATGTATCCATTCTACTATAATTAGTATAAATTTGTATTGATATAAAAAACAAACTGTACCATTACATTATTACTTTAGTTGTTAGAACAATTTGAAAGTATGTTTCACTAGCAAGATATGAGTGAGGACACCAGTATTTATAAATATTATCGACCCTTAGCAATAGTGTTTTACTTTTTAGGATATTTTCCAGTGATTTATGTCCGATCTGAGCGTGCTGACCAGTTGGGTTTTATTCGAAAATCATTACCCGTAGTGTTTTCGACTATAGTACTTTCCTCTGTTTTTTGTTGTCAATTGTTATACTTATTGTCAAATAACAATTCCCTACAAATAAAAGTATATGATTTGTATTGGACTTCCACGTTGTTTTTGGAGGCTGTTTGTTTTTGCTTGAATTCACAAAACATTGTAAAGTCCTTTCAAAAAGTTGATAGATTGAGACAAACTCTTTTTAGATTACCAAACAATCTTAACTATGGGCATACAAACCCCCAAAGTTTTGCAAAACTATTGTTTACATTAACCATCATCTCAACTTCAAGCATTGCAGTATTTACATACTTTGGAACTAAAACAGTAGAATATGGCTTTACATACGTAACTTTCATCGTATTTTTTGGTTACGTAAATTTTTATTACTGTCTGTTCCTCAGCTGCATATTCTACAGCTGCAGTCAGGTAATAGAAGACTTTATACAGTCTTGGCACAGATACTGCTGGGTCAACTGTAGACCATTCCAGCATCTCCATCAGTTCTGCCACATGATCTTGGCTCAAAGTGAGCTCCTCAATGAGATTGACGAGCTGTTACAAACTTACGTTGTTGTCATTTTTGGATTAGCAGTTTCTAACACTGTTAATGGTTTGTTTTTCTACATTAGAATTACAATGCCTGTGACAAAAATGGCAATCAGTGTATTTTTTTGGATTTTTTATCTTGGAATACTTGTCTTCTGTATACATTTGAGAACTGTTAAGGTACGTGTTTTGTTCATAATATATCCTGTGGTATTTGATATAAATGTCTTAATATTAAATAAGAATATAATATTGTAAAATAATTGTTTCAACTAAGTTTAAGTCTACACATGTGGTAAAACATTTTAAAAATGATAAGATATATATTCCCTTAAAGGTAGTTTATAATAACGTTGGTTTAATTCAGAGCCTGAAAAAGCTAATTCTTGTAGTTTAAATCTTATTAAATATATTTTTAAGATAGCATTTTTGTTATACTCATAATGTTATAAAAAGTCTAAATTAATAAACTTTTATAATATGTATAACGATAATCTTAACAGGCCAAACTATGATTCTCATTTGCATATCTCGACTGCTGACCCATTAACTCTCTTTAAAACACCAGCCACTTATATCTATTGATGTTATTTACAGAATGAAAAATTCTACCAGGAGATCATTGCAATGGCAGTAAGAGACATGCAACTGAATGATTATACTAAGGTAGGTTATGTATACATAATGCAATATTTCGTTTCTTAAGGTTTCTTAATTCATAAGCCACAATTTAGATACATTTTTTTACAAATATAATAACACATTTTAATACAGAACCAATTAATTTACAGCACAGGTTTTATTTAGAAATGTATCTAAAAACTTTATTAGTCAACTAAAAAATATACCCAATTCCACTATACGCTTATGGGTTAGTGTTTCAGTCAAAATATAAGTACATTTACGAGTGATTGGGTGGGTTAATAACCACAGTATTTGTGGGACACTACCACTGGGTATGGTTGTTGGCCAATTCCACGTTCCTTTTATAGTTGGGTGGATGGGTGGACAAGGCTGACTGTCTTGGTTACGTCAGCATGTCCCCATGATGACCTAGAAAAATCAAAATGCGTTTCCTCGTTTCTCTCATGAACGCAATACTTCTGTATGGAGCAGAGGTGTGTGGGGAACATGGGGGAGAAGAAGTAGACCAATCGTGTGCTGAAAGTTTAGCGGCCAGGGCTGCCTGCACTTTCGGCTGTTTCCGGTGCGGCAGTTATATTATTTGTGGTAGTAAAAAGAACCGGTGATCTACTCGTCGTATTCGACTTTAGAAGGAAAAACGTAATTTACCTTATCCTTGATCAGAGAAGGAAATAATCAGAAGATTGAAGGAGAGTGGGTGCGTGGATAAATTGAAGAGTGTGTGGGCGGATCATTATCACTGTACGTGTAAATCATTTAGGTCATGCCTCCTGTTTACACGAATAAGTTCACAACCATCCATACACATACACTGGTATTGATCCACCCACCCACCTTAACACAAACAGTGGTAATGAACATATATACTCTCCTATACTCGTACGGTGGTATTTATGTATCTATGAATTCTTGAATTACCTGGTTCTTCAATATAGTTAACGTAGTTTACCTAAATCGTTCACTTTGATATTTCTTAATGTTTACTACTTATAATCAATTAAATGTATGTCTATTGTTTTAAATTAGTTTTATTATTTTAAATGACAATAATCTAGAGATTATACTTATAGCATTGTTTAGTTTATCTGTACCTCTTAGATTTTACTTAATAATGTTGTCGACTTACAGGTTTATTTCTCATCAATTACTTCAAGGCTTCTTTAACATGTTTCTTTTTTCTAGGTACAACGTATAAGTAATACACTTGGATTTTTCACATACATGTTTTTCTTAAAAAATAACTAATACAAAATACTTATAAAAATTATCCATTTTAAATGTATAAGTTGATTCACGAGTTCTGGATACTAATTTAATAAATTGAATAATAACTATATTCATAAAAAATAGAATAAAAGGGTACTTATTAATAATTATCATTCAAATCGTAAAACATTTTTATGGAATAATAACAAACCTCCTTGTTAAAGGCAACATGACATTTCTAGTGAGGGAAAATGAAAATTCTACAGCTAGTTTTAGAAATGTTTAAGGTAGTTTTAGTGATATAATTATTATTTTATTCCTATAAGTTATTTATAGTCTTAGTTGCTATTTCATACGGGTAGATGTTTATCATAAGATAAATAAAGTCGTTAATAATGTGCTTGTCCTTGAAGCTATCATATAAGTAGGCGAGGAAGATGTATGCAGTCTATTGAAACTTTAGTATTGACAATTTTATATAATTGATATATATATTATTTTGTTCAAATTACTCCTAATTTAGAAAGTAATTGTTTTGAAAATAGAGTTGTTGACCTCTAAATAGATTTTTCGGTGTTCTAAATGTGTCTTCCTAAGGGGTAATTTAGAGTTTAGAATTAATATATATCCCCAATGTATATTGATTATTATTATATATTTCAATAATAAACCATTTAAAGTAATTTTAACAATTATCGTATAACCTACATTCCTTCAACAGATAATAATAGTTTCAAATATATAAAGGGTGTCCAGCTTCGACTGTCACATATTTTAGAGGATTGTTTTTTAGGCTAACACAAGCAAATAATGCCATATAACATGTGTCTCATCTCTAAAGTTCTCGTATGTAGCTGAAATGTATGAAAGTTACAATAGTGGTAGTGGTAAAACGTAAACAGTAATATTTACAAAGTCTTGTAAAGTAGTAGGTTTATATTTTTCCATTAATTAACTTATATAACCAATAGTTTATGCAATTAATCTATCCTAGTTTTAATTTCTGCAATATATTATTTACAAAGGTCTAAATATGTTTGTAACATGAAACATTTTTGAATTGTATATATTTAATACATTCACTCCTATATACAATATAGATTGTTTGCACATAGAGGAATAGATAAATGAATTTGGATAACATCTTAAAGTAAAAAAATATTAAAAACAATTAAAAAACAATTTTAATAATAGTAAAAAAGATCCTTAAGCAAATATCACTGTCTAGAAATAATAATTTTATTAGTTAATTGAATGTATATATAGATACTGTATCTAAATTTTACTGGATCTAAATTATTTTCAAATAGTCACATCAACTATAACAAACATTAAAATAGATTTTAATTCTAATAATATTCTTGCTTTACTTTTTAGTTATAATCTAAAGAATTATAAATTAAAAGCTCTTTAACATATTTATTGCGAAGCTAAATATATGTAAGTCGATTATCAAAAACACCAATTAGTTCAGAAATGCAAAACAAAAGAATACTTTTTTAAATATAATATTGTAATCGACATTTAGCTAAGTATTTGCTTTTATTGTTAGGTAAGAGTCATGTTGGACCATTTCCAAAGCAACCCTGGCCATTTCACAGCATCGGGATTCTTCAAGGTCAACTTTAACCTCCTGCATTCGGTAATAATCTATCTTGTGATTAATACTCTAGTAGATATTAGTTTTGTTTAATTACACTATGATTAAATAGCATTAACATTCTAATGTTTAGTATTTTAAAGTATTTATGATTTGTAGAACATAATAGTGAATGTGTTTCATTTTCTGATGCTGGGAATCGAGTATTGCATCATGTTGGCACAAAACCAAACACTTCTTCGAAATACAGCTGGAATAACTGAATCTTCTTTTACACCAACATCAAATTTCACTTTGAACTAAGCAAATGTTTTGGAATGTTAAATGTGAGGTTTACTTGTTTTTTTTTAATTTCTTTTATTACATAATACGTATGTAAAAGTCACGGTATATTATATAGTTATGCTTAACTAAAATGAACCACCACAGTAACTGAGAATAACACTGAATCATTTTCTTGAACATAGAAGGAACTACTTGGTATAAGACATTAGCTAAAGTTAATAACAAATTAAATAACGGGCACCACACGAATATATTCTGAAGAAGTGAAAGACCATAAAATTGAATGCAAATCTTTATTTATCCATTCTCCTATTTACTTAAGGAATAATTACCCCACTAGATCACCCATTATGTAGGTACGAGTGTATTGACCCACCCACTCATCAATACAAGTTACCCATTCCTCCAGAGAGTACGTTGGTTTATATATCTTTTAATGACAATACAAATTTATAAATAGAAGCAATTCAATACAATACAATAGAGAATAACGAGTTATGTTGCCACAAGTTGATCTCTCTTTGCCATTTATTAAATTTCATAACTTAAATGTACATGTGTTTTGATATAGTTAGAACATAGTTATCTTAATAACTGCAGTATTAATTAAATAAACAAGGAAAAAACATTAAACGTTTTTAGATTTATTTATGTCTATATGCTTATGGGCAAAGTTTAATAGATGGAATACTAATAAATATATTAAAAACATAGTTTTTATTACAACTAAACACCAAAATAATTTCTCACACAATAACAAAAGAAAGCATTTTATTAATAAAAATTAGTAAAAACATTATTTGAAATGTTGATATTAAGTTATACGTATCATGTATCACTTAGTTATTGACTTATAGTTATATACTAAAAAGTTTAGTCATTGAAGTCAAATATTAAAGTAAGATTGGTATTTACATTACATGTACTGGCTCATTTTACCAAATAAAAAGAGCGAGAGCGAGAGAGAGAGAGAGAGAGAGAGAGAGAGAGAGAGAGAGAGAGAGAGAGAGAGAGAGAGAGAGAGAGAGAGAGAGAGAGAGAGAGAGAGAGAGAGAGAGAGAGAGAGAGAGAGAGAGAGAGAGAGAGAGAGAGAGAGAGAGAGAGGGAGAGAGAGAGAAAAAATCACCAGCCATTTCACATACCAGTAAATAAATGTATTGGATTTTTATCCTTTTAAATAAATTTTATAAAGATAAAAATTACAATTGGTACAGAAAATAAATATTAATATAGTTTGAAACAGTATAATTAATTTTTAAGTGTTTTTTTGGAAAACTGATGATCTAGTTTTAGAACTCATTTTCAAACAAAAATTTTGTAATTTACAATATCTTATACTAAGAAATGACTAAGTCAAGTAATTAGAATGTTGCAAAGAACATACTTTTTTATTTTAAAATACAATTAGGGTAACTTTAACACAAAACTTCTTAACTTTTGTTCGCTGAACATATTCATTGTGTTACTATTAATTCTCTTAATTTGTCCATTTAGTGCAGTCGTTAAGTCTTTTGATATTCATCAATATATTTTGGCATGTACAATTATTTGATGATATATGCGTAAATATTGACATTATTAAGTGTTAATGATTTACGTATAAACCAATAATATTCATTAGTGTAAAAAGAATATTTATGGAAATGCTATTTATTTAATGATGATTATGTCATATTTTGTTTTGCTTGGTAATGTTTTCCTCAAAAACGTAGTTGCAAACCACATATGATTGCAAATAATATTAATAAATATTTAAATATTAGTGTAAGGACATAAGAACTATGTGTTGGGTAAAAACATTTGTCCATTGGTTATTAATGTTGTGAATAGGCCTTAGACTATTTTATTTTAGCTTGTAAGTACTATTTTCCCCTCTGTAACTTTCAATAAATAAATAAATATATATATATATATATATATATATATATATATATATATATATATATATATATATATATATATATATATATATATATATATATATACGTCCAGAGCTGTCTATCAACTTAGATTAATTTTAATACACACCACAACGTGTATTCATAGTGATGTGGGATACAAAAACGAATACTGTAAAATCACTATTAGAACTAAAATATTTGAAATAAATAAATAGACCTTCAAGTGATACAAAAACCGATGTTTGTAATTAATATATCCACTAGAATAGATTTATGCATTTTGTTTTTCTATACGATAAGGAGGGTAAGTAATGAATAATAAATCATTATAAAAGTACAGTAATAGATAATAATCATTATATAATAATCTTAACTTTATTAATACGTAAAATTTAAGATAGGAAAGTGAAACAAATATGATCATTATTTGTTACTGGTAATGTATATAATGTATACTTAACCAAGTTGATTAAATGGGAAATAGACATAAATGCATAAAATTAAAACACTTGTATTTTCACTCACAAACTAACTAGAAAGGCATTTACGCATTTTCAAAAATTCAAAATAAGTTAGTATTATCTACAGAACAACCGAATCTTGACTAATAGCTATCAATGAAACCTCATAATTCTCTATTACTGTCAAAATCTTTACTTCAGTTTTGTTCTTATTACATGTTTTTTAAACCGATCTTTAAAACAAGGTATAAATAGATATATAAATCAAATAATTAGTATTGTCTCGCATTTATACTATAAGTTTATTTGTTCACTTTAATTTGGAACTTTAATTTTCAACAGATATCATTATTAAACGGTAGCTTATATTTAAAATACTGTTTTCTATGCAAAATTTTCTTTTAAATAGCAGTGTTTTAAGGCAGTCACTAAAATATATTTCTTTGTGAAACATCCTACATTCCATATTCAAATATGGCAAATTTAACTAGTTTTCAATCAATTATTATATGACATATTTATTGAATTGATTCTCAGAAAGCCAGTAAGCTATTTTTTTAGTCCAACCTGTGTAATTATGGTAAAATTGCATTTTTTACCTTATATAAGATTTAAAAGTGTTAACAATTTTTATGTTTAGACTACAATTTGTTCAAATAAAACGGATATTCTCTGTAACTTCATTGTTCAAAAATGATAAATAATATAATGTGCATAGAAATAATGTGTATCAAGACATTTATTACGTATTAACAAACAGATTTATAGATGGATAATTTCCATTAGTGAATCGTGGTCATTTCGTAAAATTAATAGTACAATTAAGAGTCCAATTTACTAATATTTATTTGTGCTTTGACCTATCATGGATCAAACCAGTGTCTATGTATACTTTTGACCAGTCATAGTGCTTTGTTCACTGTTTGGTCATTTTGCTTTGAGTAATGTAACTGCTAAAACATCATATAACCTACAATTCAAAATCACGTCACTAACCTTGATAAGTACAGTTTTAGGAATAACATTTACAGTACAAAACAAGGTTTCAGATTATTTCAAGTACAATACAATACAATACAACTGTTTGCTGTACACGTATTGGCTTTGGATATTATTTATACATTCATGAATTTGAAAAGTTCAAAAGGTATATTAAACTCTCTGAGATCAGTTGATGACCTGACAGAATCATTCATGAACCTACCGGTACATTTTAAACCAAAATTGACCAACACTATAAGAATTGTGGCGATGACATTTACTTTGCTAATTCTTCTCCATCTTAATGGTTTTTATGTGTATGGTCTTTTACATTTGAAAGGGAACCACTCTGATACTCATATATAGGTTTTCTCTGACAAAAAGCTGGATTTTTCAGACAAAGCTTTGTTCTCATCTGTATATACTATAGTAGTAGCCTTATCATGTATTACACTATATTGTCCTGGCATTCGTACTGTTTGATCAACTGTAGACCATTCAGTAGGGTGATAGACTTTTGTCAACTAATAATAGTACAGAGAAGTATCTTAGACAACATTATTAATGTTCTAATGAGCTATACATTATCAATGTTTTTATACTATATCACAAACTTGCTAAAATCAATTCCAATAGCATTCACAACATGTCTGGTCTACGTATTCCGACCAATGAATATACCATGGAGGGCTATAAACCGATTATACAAGCCAACACAAGGTGCATTCACTACACAACCTGACCCACAGTGTCCACATCAGGAGCACTGCCATTACAGGGACAAACATCACATGTCCGGTCTACGTATTCCACCCAATGAATATACCATGGAGGGCTATAAACCGATTATACAAGTCAACACAAGGTGCATTCACTACACAACCTGACCCACAGTGTCCACATCAGGAGCACTACCATAACAGGGACAAACATCACATGTCTGGTCTACGTATTCCGCCCAATGAATATACCATGGAGGGCTATAAACTGATTATACAAGTCAACACAAGGTGCATTCACTACACAACCTGACCCACAGTGTCCACATCAGGAGCACTGCCATTACAGGGACAAATATCACATGTCCGGTCTACGTATTCCACCCAATGAATATACCACGGAGGGCTATAACCCATTATACAAGTCAACACAAGGTACATTCACCACACAACCTGACCCACAGTGTCCACATCAGGAGCACTACCATAACAGGGACAAACATCACATGTCTGGTCTACGTATTCCACCCAATGAATATACCATGGAGGGCTATAAACCGATTATACAAGTCAACACAAGGTGCATTCACTACACAACCTGACCCACAGTGTCCACATCAGGAGCACTACCATAACAGGGACAAACATCACATGTCTGGTCTACGTATTCCACCCAATGAATATACCATGGAGGGCTATAAACCGATTATACAAGTCAACACAAAGTGCATTCACTACACAACCTGACCCACAGTGTCCACATCAGGAGCACTACCATAACAGGGACAAACATCACATGTCTGGTCTACGTATTCCGACCAATGAATATACCACGGAGGGCTATAAACCGATTATACAAGCCAACACAAGGTGCATTCACTACACAACCTGACCCACAGTGTCCAAATCAGGAGCACTGCCATTACAGGGACAAATATCACATGTCCGGTCTACGTATTCCACCCAATGAATATACCACTGAGGGATATAAACTGATTATACAAGTCAACACAAGGTGCATTCACTACACAACCTGACCCACAGTGTCCACATCAGGAGCACTGCCATTACAGGGACAAACATCACATGTCCGGTCTACGTATTCCACCCAATGAATATACCACTGAGGGATATAAACTGATTATACAAGTCAACACAAGGTGCATTCACTACACAACCTGACCCACAGTGTCCACATCAGGAGCACTGCCATTACAGGGACAAATATCACATGTCCGGTCTACGTATTCCACCCAATGAATATACCACTGAGGGATATAAACTGATTATACAAGTCAACACAAGGTGCATTCACTACACAACCTGACCCACAGTGTCCACATCAGGAGCACTGCCATTACAGGGACAAACATCACATGTCCGGTCTACGTATTCCACCCAATGAATATACCATGGAGGGCTATAAACTGATTATACAAGTCAACACAAGGTGCATTCACTACACAACCTGACCCACAGTGTCCACATCAGGAGCACTGCCATTACAGGGACAAACATCACATGTCCGGTCTACGTATTCCACCCAATGAATATACCATGGAGGGCTATAAACTGATTATACAAGTCAACACAAGGTGCATTCACTACACAACCTGACCCACAGTGTCCACATCACGAGCACTGCCATTACAGGGACAAACATCACATGTCCGGTCTACGTATTCCACCCAATGAATATACCACGGAGGGCTATAACCCATTATACAAGTCAACACAAGGTGCATTCACCACACAACCTGACCCACAGTGTCCACATCAGGAGCACTGCCATTACAGGGACAAATATCACATGTCCGGTCTACGTATTCCACCCAATGAATATACCACGGAGGGCTATAACCCATTATACAAGTCAACACAAGGTACATTCACCACACAACCTGACCCACTGTGTCCACATCAGGAGCACTGCCATAACAGGGACAAACATCACATGTCCGGTCTACGTATTCCACCCAATGAATATACCACTGAGGGATATAAACTGATTATACAAGTCAACACAAGGTGCATTCACTACACAACCTGACCCACAGTGTCCACATCAGGAGCACTGCCATTACAGGGACAAATATCACATGTCCGGTCTACGTATTCCACCCAATGAATATACCACTGAGGGCTATAAACCTATTATACAAGTCAACACAAGGTGCATTCACCACACAACCTGACCCACAGTGTCCACATCAGGAGCACTGCCATTACAGGGACAAATATCACATGTCCGGTCTACGTATTCCACCCAATGAATATACCACGGAGGGCTATAACCCATTATACAAGTCAACACAAGGTGCATTCACCACACAACCTGACCCACAGTGTCCACATCAGGAGCACTGCCATTACAGGGACAAATATCACATGTCCGGTCTACGTATTCCACCCAATGAATATACCATGGAGGGCTATAACCCATTATACAAGTCAACACAAGGTACATTCACCACACAACCTGACCCACAGTGTCCACATCAGGAGCACTGCCATTACAGGGACAAATATCACATGTCCGGTCTACGTATTCCACCCAATGAATATACCACGGAGGGCTATAACCCATTATACAAGTCAACACAAGGTGCATTCACCACACAACCTGACCCACAGTGTCCACATCAGGAGCACTGCCATTACAGGGACAAATATCACATGTCCGGTCTACGTATTCCACCCAATGAATATACCACGGAGGGCTATAACCCATTATACAAGTCAACACAAGGTGCATTCACCACACAACCTGACCCACAGTGTCCACATCAGGAGCACTGCCATTACAGGGACAAATATCACATGTCCGGTCTACGTATTCCACCCAATGAATATACCACGGAGGGCTATAACCCATTATACAAGTCAACACAAGGTGCATTCACCACACAACCTGACCCACAGTGTCCACATCAGGAGCACTGCCATAACAGGGACAAATATCACATGTCCGGTCTACGTATTCCACCCAATGAATATACCACTGAGGGCTATAAACCTATTATACAAGTCAACACAAGGTGCATTCACCACACAACCTGACCCACAGTGTCCACATCAGGAGCACTGCCATTACAGGGACAAATATCACATGTCCGGTCTACGTATTCCACCCAATGAATATACCACGGAGGGCTATAACCCATTATACAAGTCAACACAAGGTGCATTCACCACACAACCTGACCCACAGTGTCCACATCAGGAGCACTGCCATTACAGGGACAAATATCACATGTCCGGTCTACGTATTCCACCCAATGAATATACCACGGAGGGCTATAACCCATTATACAAGTCAACACAAGGTGCATTCACCACACAACCTGACCCACAGTGTCCACATCAGGAGCACTGCCATTACAGGGACAAATATCACATGTCCGGTCTACGTATTCCACCCAATGAATATACCACGGAGGGCTATAACCCATTATACAAGTCAACACAAGGTGCATTCACCACACAACCTGACCCACAGTGTCCACATCAGGAGCACTGCCATTACAGGGACAAACATCACATGTCCGGTCTACGTATTCCACCCAATGAATATACTATGGAGGGCTATAAACCGATTATACAAGTCAACACAAGGTGCATTCAATACACAACCTGACCCACAGTGTCCACATCAGGAGCACTGCCATTACAGGGACAAACATCAGATGTCTGGTCTACGTATTCTGCCCAATGAATATACCACTGAGGGCTATAAACTGATTATACAAGTCAACACAAGGTGCATTCACTACACAACCTGACCCACAGTGTCCACATCAGGAGCACTGCCATTACAGGGACAAATATCACATGTCCGGTCTACGTATTCCACCCAATGAATATACCACTGAGGGATATAAACTGATTATACAAGTCAACACAAGGTGCATTCACTACACAACCTGACCCACAGTGTCCACATCAGGAGCACTGCCATTACTGGGACAAACATCACATGTCCGGTCTACGTATTCCGACCAATGAATATACCATGGAGGGCTATAAACCATTATACAAGTCAACACAAGGTGCATTCACCACACAACCTGACCCACAGTGTCCACATCAGGAGCACTGCCATTACAGGGACAAACATCAGATGTCTGGTCTACGTATTCTGCCCAATGAATATACCACTGAGGGATATAAACCGATTATACAAGTCAACACAAGGTACATTCACCACACAACCTGACCCACAGTGTCCACATCAGGAGCACTGCCATTACTGGGGCAAACATAACATGTTTAGTCTCTGACCCTTGCATTAGAAGTTACATGTCACTATCTTTTAGTTTTCACCCATTCCAATATGTTTCGTACTGATAAATTTTACTATTGTTATTCAAGCACGTTTTTAATATATATTTGAGAAATGTGCGTTAATATTTATTTTAATTGATCAAAATGTTTACAGTTATACTTAAAAATACTTTGTTTTAGTAAGTATTATTGTCATTTGTCTAGTAGCTGATTCATTTCAAACAATATGAATCATTTATTTCGATGGTAAAAATGTTTCTTTAATTTAATTTAATTATTTTTTTTAACTGTGAGATATTTACTTGCAATTAAAAATATTGGGGGAGTAAAATGGAAATTTATACAATATTACTTTTTTTAAACGTAATTCTTCCTCTTTTATTTAAATAAATTATATAACTCCAAATGTTTTTTTTTTACATTTGTTGGTATTAAATTGTTAAATTATTTTAAGAGAACTATCACAAACTTGCTTTTTATAAACTCATCAAATTTAAATAATAACTAAATTGACTTTTCAGTATAAACATCAAACAGTAATTACATATTTATAAATACTTCATTGTAACTATGTAATTCAAAACAGTTTTAACAAACACAAATTGTGAAAAAAATTAACTAAAAAGAAAATATTTTTGGCATATTATAAAACATTTGGCTGTTGCCCGTTACAAGGTTATAAATATTGTTTGGTTGCCTAACTAAACAAATTTATGAACTCAACAATATAACATTTATAAAAATATTAACGAATAATAAGAATAAATCAACCATGATGAGTTAATGAACAAGAAAACACAGCATCAAGAAATCTATATCACTAAAAGTAATATTTATTTTAAGTTAGGCTAATTTTAAAAAGTAAATAAAATAAAACAAAGAAATTTAAAATTATTAATTGCACGGATTCCTGCCGGTGAGGCAGGGCGGCTCCTAATGGAAAAGGGCTATTCCACAGACGACCGAAACTTGTTCCACAGCACATACTTCTAAGACAATACATAAATAATATGATATCTCAAACTTTTGGTGTTAAACCTATTGGGAGTTTTCCACATGTACTTACTAGAAGTACTAAATCACAATTACAATTAATTATGCAAAATTTTAAACCAAATTTAGGATCCACCTAAAAAAATGAAAAATAAATACGTAAGTTGAATTAATAACTGTAGAGTATATATTTAGTAAGCAGCCAATATATATATACATATATATATATATATATATATATATATATATATATATATATATATATATATATATATTGCTTGTTCAGTTTATGACTATCCTCTACCAGGTAAAATCATTAACGGAAAGCAGTAATATTATTAGTAACGCTTTTTAAATTATATTTTAATAACAGTTCCTTGAACTGTAATGCTACCTAGATTAGTTGAAATATATCGTATATCTTATACATCCAATTTTATAATAAATGTAAATTCTCAATTACTCCCCTAAAATCTTATGTCCTGACCATCTCTTTTTGGTAACAAACTAATCTACATTTTATACTTATACTTAAAGGCGTAATAGTGTTAAATAAAAAAATTATCGATATATAAAATTATATTTGCTCATGGAGAATTTATAAGTATACCATATTCGTATAAACCAATGAACACAGAGTTTTAACACTGATATAATATTGTACGTATGCCTTTTTATAAACCCTGCAATTACTTGTATAAATGTGACAGTTATTAAACATAAAATAGATTTTTGTTGTTGTTGTTTTGGTAATAAATATATTTTATTTTACAGTATGTGGAAAATTGATAATCATCTAGTAAATTAATTCTTACATTATTGTAATTGGTTTACTAGTGATCCAAATATATTACACGCAATCACAATTATTTATAGGTGCCACCCTTAATATATGAGCTTTCTCAGAACTAATTCATTGAGTAAGTCCTCGTGGAAAGATCTTGCCAACTAATGTGTGCATTATTTATCTAATAACTTATATAATAAAATAATTGTTTTTCTGACAATTTAGAATTATATTATTTTAATATGTCAGTTAATTAAAATGTAATGGCTATAAAAGTTGATCTGCCTACAAATAATATAAACGTAAAAAATATACAAAATATATTTCTTTATATCACATACAAATAATAACATTCCTCGTAGTGTGTATTAACTAAACAGTTCATTCAAAATCAATATTATTATTTATAATATCCTTTTTTTAATGATAATACAAATTATGTAATCAAGTTTTGTTAACTTTCCTAATACTTACTATTTAACATACAAACAGTTACTTTAAATCTATTGACCCAGCTACTTAACAGGATTTTTTTATGGAGAGGCCAATCTCCCTCAGATCATTATTCTACCCGCTCCCCATTGACTATTTATTTATGCCATGAACTTTATTAGATAAAGTAAGGTGGTGAACTAGTATAGTGCTAGATAAAAATTACTGATACATACTTCCAGTCAAAGTTTAAACTTGCACTATCTCCAACATATGGTCCCGACACCTTAAACCACCTGGCCATCGGCTCAACGACTAGTACTACAGTGTTTAGTAATACCAGTACGTATATTACTGGTGTTAAGTATTGTCAACATATCGGACTCGTACAACATATCGGTAGTTGTTTGTGCTAACATAACACTTATTTAACAAAAGTGACATATGATGGCCAAATAATATTAACATTTGTTACATTATACTTACATTGAGAATAAATTATAGGGTAGCAGACTACATTTTATAACGTTTTTCATTTTTACTTCGTATGCCTAATGATTTTGCCAGTAATAACCAAAATAAAATTGATTTTTTTGTAACGTAAAATCCTAAATGTATAAATAATTAAACAGTTCAAATTGCCTGGACAAACGTTTAGGTTATGTTACACGCAATGTAAATATATTAAGAGTAGCTAAAGTTGTAGTTTATGTTAATTATTTTTCCCAAATTTTATATAAGAAAATAATTTCCTGTAAATTTGTGCATCGTTTTTATGTATACTTATATATTATTACTTTTAGTTCTAAATTTAAAATTGTTATTAACAATTTTTTAGCTTTTATCTCTTAATCTATAATAGGACTACATTTTAGGTAAACGGGTACATATGAGGGACGATTTAGTGTAGATGAACGTTTTTAGTAATTGCTATTAACAACGATATAGTTATTAATAGTATAGTTTCCAAGGAAACCAACGTACGTTCGGCTTTGCGTAGAATCTAAGTTCTGCGGGAAGTTCCTGGGAAATCACCTCGAAAAAGGGTTGACATGGAACTTTTAACTTGATCACGTCTGTAATAAGATTCCATCAAATATTTACGTGTTAAAAATGTATTTAAATTCTGTTCTAAGGCAATATTTTATTACGGCCTTAACTTCCCACATCTTTCCTACATTATTTTACTATGGAGAAGTTGTTCCAGAAATATCTTGCAAAGATTGTTTATTGTATAAAAGAATGTTATCAGAATTACACAGATTCATGTAGAGAGTTTTTCAGGGTGCTCGATATCTTAACACTGCCTTGCATGTATATTCTTGAGACTGTAATATTTTGTTGCTTCAAGTGAATTCTTATACAGGGCAGTGACATTCAAAATTACCCCACAAGAGGCCTGGAAAACTACAGAGTTGGCCAATATAGGCTTTAAGCGTACAACCATCTGCCATCACAGATCGGGGTGCATTTTCTAAATAGACTTCCGAACTTATTAAATCCATCAAACAACCAAAATTAATGAAGTCTAAATTTAGGGTATACCTCGTTTCAAAATGTTTTTACAGTTTGGGTGTGTTTGTGGAATATTCTTTATCCTAGAAAGTATCCAATCCATTCATTCTAACATTCTATTTCAGTGGCATTAATCAAACTAAAATTAATCTTCTGTAATATGATTTAATTTTAGAACTAATCAATTAATAATAACTATGACATATGTAATACAAACAATGTTTGTCAAACACAATAAAGATTATGTATCTTTTTATCTATGTTTATTTTTACCTCGTAGTATTAGTCTGATTTTAAGCTAAATGAAAAACGTAAAATTCATTTCTCTCGGATATAAAACATAACCTACCACCTACCATACTTCAATAGTAGTGTGAACCGTTTTACTTAAGTTTGTTTCTTATTCCATTATCTAACCGTTATTTGATATCAGGTAAAAATGTATTTCAAGACACCTAATTAGTTTTGTATGCAAATATAGTGCAAGCCAACTTTGATGGCGTGGTGGCTCAGTGGGTAAGGATTAGGACTGTGGAGGGCAAGGTCCAAGGTTCGAATCCCCACTAAACCAACGGTAGGTAATTCACTCGTCGAATAAAGCTAACGCACAGGCCTGTAAGCCCATATGAACTAGCGAGTGAAATTAAAAAAAATACAGGTACATTTTTATTTTAATTAGAACTTATCTATTTACTAGATGTAATTTTGAGAACACTGTCTTAATACCACGTCAATAAACTACCATTTTTAAAAAGCATTTATTACGGTGCTCACGGACTTTACAACTCGCTACCTGGTTCAATTAGGTGTGAGAGAGACTTAAAGACATTTAAGCGTAAATTCAAAGTGTTTTTACTATCCCGCTGCTTTTATAGTTTTAGGAAATACGTCGAACAATTGTAGTCCTAAGTGGTGTTGATAGAATGTATAGATTACTTGTTCTATTTATTACAAAAACAAATTTAGATTATCTTTTTTAATTAAAATTATTTCACAAAATAATTTATAAAATAAATCTGACTCTATTACATATTTGTCAATTTATGTTAAAAAAGATAATTGGATTTGATCGGTTCTAAATGTAATTAATATAATGAGTACAAAGAGAACTTTATGTCAAGACATAATATTTAGACAGATTATATTACGTAATAATAAAGAAAGTGTTTTTATAACTGGGTCATTTCCATTAGTAAATTAAAATATTCTTATAAAATCAATAGTAGTGCCTATTGCAGCCAGAATGTAGAGATCTAGTTACAATATATACGATTTAACATGGATAAAACCAGTGTCTATGTATACTTTCGACCCATCATAGTGTTTTGTTCACTGTTTGGTCATTTTGCTTTGAGTAATGTAACTGCCAAATCATCATATAACCTACAATTCAAAATTACGTCACCAACCTTGATAAGTACAATTCTAGGTTTAATAGTTGCAGTAATAAACATTGTTTTAGACTATTCGCAGTACAGTTATGTACTTATAATGCAACTGTTTGATTTACATAATTTAGCATTTTTTGTTACTTATGCAGTCCTGAATGTTATAAGTTCAAAAGTTATATTAATAGCTCTGAAATCAGTTGATGACCTAAGGGACTCATTCATTGACCTGCCGGTACATTTGAAACCAAAATTGACCAATCCAGTAAGATTCATGAGGATGATATTTACTTTGCTAGTACTCATGCATTTAGGGGGTTTATTTTTAATTTGGCTTTCATCTGAAAGGAGACTATTCGTATACATAGGTTTTCTCTGGCAAACAGCTGGTTTTTTAAGACAATGCTTTGTCCTAAGCTCTATATACTACAGTTGTAGCCTGGTCATGTATGACACTATACAGTCCTGGCGTTCATACTGTTTGGTCAACTGTAGACCATTCAGTAGGTTAATAGACTTTTGACAGTTAATCATGGTACAGACAAGTATCTTAGACAACATTCATAACGACCTAATGGGCTACATATTATCAATGTTTTTATACCATATCATGAACTTGCTAAATTCAATCCCTATAGTTATTGTAAAAAGTCGAAATGTTATTGGAATTGTGGCTGTAATTATCACCAATAGTACCGTTGTAATATCCCTTTTGGTGTGGAGTTTGACCACAATTCCAGTTCAGGTAAGAATGAATATCAATTAATTTTGAGTTGATTAAAACTAATTTAATCAATTAATTCTTAATTAATTGATTAAATAATAAGTTAATTCTTAATTAATTGATTAAATAATCAATTAATTCTTAATTAATTGAATAAATAATTAATTTATTAAAAATTAATATAATTACATAATTAAGAATTAATAAAAACATAAATTAATTTTATTAATACAGTTTTGGCTATGTCTATATCTCCTAGGAAATGGATGTACCTTAAATAGTTCAAATCGATAAGGGTAAGTCAACACAGGGTACATTCAAGACACAACCTTAGCTACAGTGTCTAAACGAGGAGTTCCGTCATTAATGAGGCAAAAACACAAGTTAAGCGTCTTTTAGCAAAGGTAGTTACCGTAAATACTTAAAAACGACAAGGGTAAGTCAAAACAATACAATTCAATAGGCAATATGAGCCATATTATTTACAAAAGGCCGATCTTACTGAGGCTAACAGAGAGATCGGCCTTAGCATAGAGGTACCATACATTCTTAAGGCAATAAGGGTAAGTCAACACAAGGTAACTCAACACACTGTATGTGCCACATTGTCCATATGAGGAATGTCGTCATTGCTAAGGAAAACATCACATGTTTTAGTCCTTTAGATTAGTCCTACTTAAAATAATTGAACAGTCAGAAAATATTATTTAAATATAATAAAAATTTTAAATATATAAATATGTATAAATTATTAGATATATATGCATATATAAATTATTATGCATATATAAATGCATGTTGATCTTAGAGTTAAAATGAAATATATTATTTAGTAATTTATATAAAATAGTACATTTCTAAAACATAATTAACAAATATATCTTAGACGATTAATGCATACTCTCTCTGTCTGCTGTCGTAGATGGAAAACTTTCACCGAGAGATTATGGCTATGGCCATTAGAGATATGTCATGGAGAGATTATGTTCAGGTAATATTCATCTAAAACTTTAATAGAGTTAATAATTTATATTTGAAAAGATAATTTTGAAATAAGTTTATATCAGTTCTTTACAAACATATATATTAGTATGTTCTAGTATGTTTAATAGAAATTAAATATGTTATGAATCACGACAGTTAAATATTTTTTTACTGATAATTTATGTTATCACAAAAGATGCATATAATGTAATTTCAGAGTAATTTGTTTTGCAAAATAAATTTGTATTTTTTAAACTTCATACTTATTAGCTTAAATAAGTGTAATATTACACCGTTAAAGTTAATTCAAACTTAATTAAATAAATTGTATACATTTGTGTTTAAATTGAGTAAACCCCGCTAGTCGTTCTCTGTAAAAAAGGGAAAAGGCAGAATCCCGACTTAAATTTTGGAAGTTAACTCCACAATATTACCAATGAAGGAACCAAAATGTAAAATTAGGCAATAACTGTTTTTTTTTTTTTTTTTTTTTTATGTAAATGTATTAAAAAGTGTGACTTAACAATTATGCACGAAACTAAATTCCCAAACTAAACAAATATTTACCACACGCTATTGATTTAAATAATTTCTTGTTCATCTAAAGAAAACAATTGTAGTTACAAAATACTTACATATAAAAATGCCGTTGCAATAGATTGTGATAGTTTGACATTTTATATTTTTTAGTCACTGGTACAATAAAATATTAACTAAATACACTAAATGTAAACACTATACTGGAAACAAAAGATCAAATATAAAGTAAACGAGTGATTAATAATATACAATTATTTTGAAACGGTATAAAGAACCAACAGATTTTAATTTATTGTAAAACTGTAAAATAATAGTAAATGTTGATGTTTCTTTGAGATATATTTTACAAATTAATTTCTGTTTTAGTTCTAGATCTTTCAAAATGAATTGATGAACAAAATGCCTAAATGTTAATCTCTTCAACTTAATTTACCAACATGTACAGTAATTAACACTAACAATGTATGCTCATTCACACATTTAATTAGATTATTAATTTTAAAATATGAGCGTATTATTAAAAATTATTTCCACTAACAATATTGCTATTTAGATATACAGTGGTTTTGACAAAACTGATCATCACAATTATTACAACAAATTTGTTTCTTATAAAAGATAATGAAAAAAAAAAACTACAACTGTAAGCGTATAATTTAATAGCATATTATTCTGCAAATTATTTTATACGTATATGTTTATCCTTATTTTAGCCCCTATGGCACTTCTAGATGGTCAGAACTATTAAACTGTCTAAATGTTGCCAACTACATTGTTGTACTTTACTGACAGTCTTTCTTTTTACAATTATATAGTTATATAGTCTTTTACCTACAATTATATAGTTATATAGATTATACAGTTATTTAGATTATATAGATCTCGCTCTTAGTTTAGGCTCTTATATTTGTAAATATGACACATTGCAATGAAAAACATTTGTAATTTCATACTTGTCATCAAAGAGGGATACATTTTTAGAGATATCTTTAGTTTTTTCTTCATCGTAATGCTAAAGGTTACATAGTATTACAAGTCTTAAAAGCTACTGATAAATTGAATTTCTTAAATTTATTACCAACTCTTTGTGTAAATGGTCCATTGTAATGGAGGGATACATACTTCTTTTGTTCTTTATCGGATTTTTATTTTTTAAGTTCCCTTAGAAACAGAAACTGTATTTGTAGATTTGTTTTTTTTTATAGGTAAGAGTTCTTCTTAATCAGCTGGAAAACAAACAAGCTGGATCTACAGCAGCTGGATTTGTCAAAGTTAACCCAGGTCTCATGTTGACGGTAAGACTTGTTGTCTCATAGTAAAATAAAATATGTCTTATTTAAACTAAAAGTGTTAGTTAAAAAGAGAAATAGCTATCCTAGTGTGCTATAACGCATAAATTTAAGATAATTATTGTGATAGAAAAATATGTATTATTAAAAGTGATAAACATGTTTAAATAAATCATGGTACACTGCTAGCAGTAATTAATTACCAACTACATTGCGCATATCCGTATACATTTTTTGGACATATATTTTGTTGTTTTTTAGTAGTATGATTCTTTATGTGTTCATTGACCTAAAAAATACTCAATAAAACAACGTTGATTTAATACATTACACATAAAATATTTGCGTGTTATCTTTACTTGTTTAACATTACTTAAACATTTGAATGTTTAACGTTAATTAATTACTACTTTATTTTTTGTTTCTGTTTATGCACTACCATTTGATTAATACTCTATTCCTCTAAAAACTGTTACCTAATTATTTTTACGTCCACTATTGTATTCCTTATCAGCTAGGAATCCGATAGCACTGGCCTTATCTTATCGCTTTTAAGAACTTACACACGGAGAGCGCATTCGGTGGTAAGTCAACCATTGGATTTACCACTTTGTGATCAACTTTATAACTAGCTAATCCAACCTAACGTAACCGTAATAATTATGATATAAAGTAACGGTAGGGAAGTTACGGAAAAGGTAGTAGTTATTTAACGGTAAAGGTTATTGTTCTTCACGTAATTAATGATAAACCATCGTAGAACTATATTTCTAAAAACCAACATCTTTAAGCTTCAAAAAAAAAGTATAGTATTCATCTAATGTATACTATTACTGGTATTTTCCCTAATCTGTCAATAGTTTTTGGGTTTGGGAATTATCAGAGGGTAAGAACCTTTTATAGTATACATCTTATACAAGACAAACATAACAATAAAAAACCTACAAAAAATATAAACGGAACATATCATTAATTATGCTTGTTTTTTGAAAACGTGCTTTCCAGTTATAATCAGAAAAGTATATTTAAAGTGTACAATGGATTCATGAATATCGTATTAATATTTGCATCGTAATCCCTGTCTACTGAAACAACGACATACAGTGTATACCAAATCTGGATTTTTAGGTTAGTATAAGGACATTAACGATGCAAGTGGCACATAAGGGTGCACCAGCGTCTTCAAGTAATGAAGAAACATTAAATTATTGTAAAAAGTGTTTAATATATACCTTTATCATTTTAAACATTAACACACAACAATGATATATAAGTTAACAAATAATGTTGCTTAAAATGTTATACAGTATTATGATATACAATACATGTTATGATTAATAACTATGTAAAAAGTAGTTTCTGCCTTGTAAGGACACTCTGTATAAGATATCAAGTCCCTGAATATTCTTCAAAAAGTTTTTTAAGTTTAACAAGACGTGTAATATTAAGGCGGAAATCCGTGTTAACCCAGTGAGTAATATTATATTTAAGTCAAGTAAATCGAATGGTAAAATATTTACTATAAATATCACTGTTCATTTCGAATCATTACTAACGTTGGAAATGTAATTCTGTTTTAGTTAACATCTTTAGGAATTGAATACTTCATTACCTTCACGCAAAACATGGATTACTTCTTAGATACTGGAAAACTGCTTCATAACTAAGCTACCATGAACTCTGTGAACATGTTTCAATATTATATTATACTTAGTGACATATTTATGACTCTTATATTAAAAATATATACACTAACATTGAAAATACGTTGTTAAAAATTATTTTACCTTCATTAGGAATTTCCTCTACGTCTTGTTCCTTCAATTTAGTTCTTGTTTGAAGTAATGATTTTTGTAATGTAATTGAACAAAAAGGATAGGTCTTGGCCTTTGTTCTCAACATATACCTATTCTAAGTATTATTCCTACAATTGATTTTAATTGGACATGCTTAGACAAAAGTAAGTAGATAGAATTAATATAGCGGCTACTGTCTTTTTTTATTGCGTAAAGAACTATAAAACATATGTACTCAATTTACGCTACAATGAACAATTAAAAAGTTCATTATTTACATATTGATTAAGACACCGCAATTTGTAGTTACAAAGTTTTATTATAGAAAAAAATTTGACTAGTGGTTTTTAAAAACAATATTCTAAATTTTTACTAAATCTCAATGTAAACTTAAAATTACGGGTTGTAGGATATATTTCAATCACAGATAGGATTGAAGTCCGTGCCATAGCACATAATTAATTTTTTTAATGATACCTAAATAATAGTATATCTCAAGTGTTTGAGAACTTAAACCCATTGGGAGTTTTGCACGTATGAATACTAGAAGGATTAATACACAATTTAAAAAATTAAAAACCATATGTTAGCCTCTACCTGAAAAAAATAAGTAACTTCATTTCCCACCTGTATAGTCTAGATCAAAGGTACAACCTACATGTATAATTCTTTTAAAACTATATTTTAATAATAGATCCTTAAACTGAAAAGCTTCATAAATTAATTGAAATATATTGTATATCTTATACATCCAATGTTGTAGTAGCAATTTTTACTTATCTTCCTACAATCATATGGCTGGACCATCACCACTTATTGGTGATAAATTAAAGTACATTGTTTACTTTGTGTTAATAGGGTAATATTAATAAATAAAAAGTCAATGATATACAACACTTATGTTTCATTGAGGAGAACTGATAGCTAAACCATAGTCAAACAAATCAATGAACACAGAATTATTATACTGCTATAATATTTTAGGTATGTCTTTTTTAATAATCCATGCAATTATAAATAATGTGACAGTAAACAAACCTCATAATTTATTTTTTTTGTGGTAATTGATAAATTTGCTTTTACTGTATGTGGAACTTTGATAAACATCTATTAAATGAATCCTAACAATAGTGTAATTGATTCATTTGTGATCCAAGTATTTTACAGGTAATCCCAATTACATATAGAGATTAATGGGAACTAATTAGTCCAGATCCTCGTGGAAAGATCTTGGCGATGAATGTGTGCATTATTTATCAAGTCTATGATATGTACAATGCGTTCAATGAATGTTTGAACTTCCATATAAATACCATAGTCCAATAAGTAAACAAATTTTTTTAATTAAACGGAAGGAGAATACTTGGATAACCCGTGGTATCTTGGTTTGTAGGGACAAGTTCAAACTTTACTCAGTCTTAGCTTAAGACTCGAACAATCCTTTATTTAAACAATTTAACAATAGATACAAAAAACATACAATAAAGGGATAAGGGCTGCCAAATCCCTAGAAGTCAATTTTAATGGTGCTAAAAACTTTTCCAAAGCTGATTTGAAGATTATAAATAACACATAAAACGTGTCTTCAAATAAACCAATTCAGTTAAATATTAAAGGGCATGTCTACGATGACCCAAAATAAGTAGCAACTGAATTTAATAACTTTTTTTCAACTGTTGCCCAGATAAACCCAAAAAGAAAATTGTGTACCGTGGACACTACCCAAGAGAGGCGGATTTTGCGGTCCATGATGCTGTCTCCTGTGTGTGAAGTGGATTCAAAATCTTCCACCTAAATTATCCTAGGATATCAATGGTGTTTCAACGTGGTTATTGAAACAGTGTACTGAAAGTATTCTGTGCCGTTGACGAAAATAACAAACTCTTTGTTTGAAACGTGGTTGTTTCCTTCCAAATTAAAAAATGCAAAAGTAGTTTCGGTGTTTAAAAAGGAAGACCCAACGGTCTTTAACAACTACCACCCTATTTAAATTTTACCAGCTCAAAGCAAAATCTTTGAAAATGTATTTCTTTACAGGCTTCTTGATTTTCTTGATAAAGAGGAGATTCTGAGCGAGGACCAATTTGGTTTTAGACATAGAAAGTCAAGGATTGACGCTGTCACCAGACTGGTCAATTTGGTGTTGGACGGATTAGAAAACAGAAAAAAACTGTTGGTGTTTTTTTAGACTTGTCCAAGGCCTTTGATTGTGTCAATTACAACCTTCTATTGACAAAACTTGATATGGCATTCGTGGCCTTCCTTACTCGTGGCTCAAATCATGCTTGGATGACAGAAGTCAATGTGTTCAAATTAATGATTTATTTTCTAATAGTAAAAGAGTTCAAAGAGGAGTCCACAGGGGTCTATTCTAGGGCCAGTTCTCTTCCTGGTTTACGTTAATGAGGTAGGGTCTTCTGTCGTGAGTGGAAATATCGTTCAATACGCGGACGATACAACACTCTGCCTCAAAGCTGAATCCATTCATGCACTTGAAATTGAAGCGTTCACTAATCTTCATGCCTCTGTTTAGCAATTTGAAAGGGAATATTTATCTACAAACCATTCAAAAACGAATTACATTCATTTTTCTTTAAGAGATTAAGAGTCTTGCTTAAGGCCACTGATAATGATTGATGGCGTTCTTCTTGATGAAACAAACTCTGTCAAGTTGGCAATGACTGTGTGCATTATTTATATAGTCTCTGATAGAATAGAGTCATTTTACTATCCACATTTTAGCATAATATTTTTGTAATATATCAGGAAATAAAAATTTCATTAGTCAAAAAGTTAATCTTTCTGCTTTTTAAATGATAAAATGTTATAAAATAAGCATAATTTACTTTTTTAAAGCGTATATAAATAATAAAGCTCAGTATATTTTTCGTAGTGCTTGGTAACTAAACTTTTCTTTCAAAATACATAGCAATAAATTCCTTATACTCTACTTTGTGATGATACAATTTGTGTAAACAAGCTTTTTTAACGTTGTAAACACTTCTTATTTAATTAAAAAAAAAAAAAAAAAAAAAAAAAAACAATTTATTGAGACGGGTACTTGACAGACTTTTTTAAAGGAGAGGCGTATAGGGCTAGATAAAAATTACTGATAAGTACTTCTAGTCAATGCTGGATGTTAACTTGTGCTATCTATAACTCAGTACAAACAACTAGTACAAAGAACTGACACCTTAGATCATCTGGCCATCAACTTACCAACCGGTACTAGAGTGTTTATTTTTAATAACATTTGTAACTTTAAAAAAAACGTATATTGTCTACAAGTTCTCCAGTTCTATCAGTGGCAATTCGCTAAATACAATTACCAACATTTTGGACTCCTTACAGCTGGCCATTTTCAATGAGATGTTTATACTAACATAACACTTCTTTATCTTAAGTGATATATTATTGGTAGCTAACATTAACATTTGTTACATTATACTTACACTCAGCGTAAACTAAAGGGTAACAAATACATTTTTTTAAGTGTTTAATTTTTTTTATATTCGTACGCGTCATGATTTAGCTAGTAATTTAAATTCTAACTAATTTTGTAACAAAATATGCTAAATGTTTACATAATGGAACAATTCAAATTACCTGGGCAAAAATTTAAGTAATGTTACACATACGATATGAATGCATTATTTAAAGACTCACTTTTTAATTTTACATGTTATCTTTATACTTTGATTTAATTCATTTTCTAAAACAATATGGTACAGTTAATTTGACCTAAATTCTTCCTTACGGATTTGTAATAACTAATGTTTTATCTGATATACTATGTACAAGATTAAATCCTGGAGGGATTAAAATAGTTCTTTATTACTAAAAATGTTATGTCTTATTTTCTTACTAACCATAATTATTGCTATTTTTTGTTATGCAGTATAGATTACTTTATACCATACCCTGATGACATTTGTAGTAATATTATAGTTCAGTAAAAATGCAACTAATTATTCTAATAATATTTAGTACTATAACAAATAATTTGTTAGCTAAAAAAAAGTCAATAATAAAAGGGAAAACTGCATGGTATATCAAATAAACGTTGTTTAACAGCAACTGTCAAAATGTTTCAAAAAACTTTTGTTTTCGAAAAAAAATCTCTTCTTACACAAATTACTTTACATAAGTTCAGTCAAACGATGTATTGACCTGTTGTTTTCTTCTGTGGTGTACCACATTTGCCTTGCATGTATATACTTGAGACTGTGATATTTTGTCGCTTCATGTATATTCTTATACAGAGCAGTGACATTCACAGCTACCCCACAAGAGGCCGGGAAAACTACAGAGTTTCCTACTGTCATCACATATGGGGTGCATTTTCTAAACTCTATTAAACTCCATCAAACAACCAAAATTAATGAAGTCTAAATTGAGTACTCCACCTTGTTTCATAATGTAATTCAGTGGTGAGTTTGTGGAACATTCTATATCCTAGAGAACATTCTTTCCATTTTATCCAACCTTCTAATCAATTCATGTCCTACCACCTACCAAAGACTTCTCATACTTCTCTAGTAGTGTGAACAGTTTTACTTAAGTTTCTTCTTATTCCATTTTTAAACCGATATTTGACATCGGGTAAACATTTATTTTTAAAACAACTAATTAGTTTTGTAAACGAATATAGTTCAAGTACGGTACATTTTTTATTTTGATTGGACATATCTTTTTCCTCTATTTTAATTATGAGTGGTAGTTTTTTTCTGTTTAATACTTGTTTATTCATAAATATTAAATTTGGCATAATTGTTTCCTAATTTTTATTGTTAAACAAGAAATGTATTTCTTTCAAACAGCATTGTTTAAATGCTGCTACTAATACATTTCCTTATAAAAAATCTGACATTTTAACTGTATTTGATGTATCTTTCTAGGTTTGACATGACTATAGTATAAATCTACAGAAACTTTGCAAGTTACTGATTTTAAATCTAAACCCACGCATTTAGGGTAAAACGTGTTACATTTGTAATCCCGTATACTACTTTTCTTAATAATAAATTTGTATTTTAGGATAAAAATTAATTACTGTTAACTCATTATTAGCTTTATTAGCTATATTATTAAATATCAATAAAAGTTTAGGTATTATATAAAAAATTTTATTAGTTCAAAATATAACGTGTACAAAGAGTACATTTGTGTCAAGAGATACATTTAGTATTATTAAAGAAATTGTTCTCATGACTGGTTAATTTCCATTAGTAAATTACATTAATCTTTTCAAATCAATAGTAGTGACTTTTGCAGCCAGAATGTAGAGACCTATTTACAAAACACATATTTAACGAATTGAGCTGTGACATCATGGATAAAGCCAGTGTTTATGTGTACTTTCGACCCATCATAGTATTTTGTTCGTTGTTTGGTCATTTTTCTTTGAGTAATTTAGCTGCCAAAACATCATGTAACCTTCAATTCAAAATCACGTCAACAACCATGATAAGTACACTTTTAGGGTTAACAGTTACAGTAAAAACCAAGATTTCAGGTTATTTTAAGTACAATAGTGTACTTACAATGCAACTGTTTATTATAAAGAATTTAGCATTGCATATTGTTTATACATTTATATATTTCAAAAGTTCAAGAGGTATATTGAGAGCTCTCAGATCAGTTGATGACCTGAGGGACTCATTCATTAAACTACCAGTACATTTGAAACCAAAATTGACCAATCCAGTAAGATTCATGACGATGATGTCTACTTTGCTAGTAGTCCTTCATCTAAAAGGTTTAATATTGTTTTGGTTTTCATCTGAAAGGGATCCACTCATGTATATAGTTTTCCTCTGGCAAAATGCTGGATATTTCAGACAATGTTTTGTTCTAAGCTGTATATACTATAGTTGTAGCCTGGTCATGTATGACACTATAAAGTCGTGGCGTTCTTTCTGTTTGGTCAATTGTAGACCATTTAGTAGGTTAGTCGATTTTTGTCAACTAATAATGGTACAGACAAGTATTTTAGACAACATCAATAACGACCTAATGAATTACACATTATCAATGTTTGTATACTATGTCATTATGTTGCTAAACTCTATTCCATTAGCGTTTCTGTCAAATCAAAATATTATAAGCAATGTGGCTATAATTTTCACCACTGGTACCATCGCAATATCCCTTCTGGTGTTTAGTTTGGATACCACTACAGTTGAGGTAAACATTAAGATCAGTACAGTACTTTAAATAGTTTTTAACGTCCCAAAGTTACATTATAATTATGGATATTTCTATGTCCTCTACCCAATGAATGTGCTGTTAATAGATCAAACCGATAAGGGTAAGTCAACACAAGGTTCATTAAATACACAAACTTAGCCACAGTGTCCACATGAGGAGTCCCGTCATTACTGAGGCAAACACACATGTTTGGTTAACGTTTTTTTAGCAAAGGTAGTTACCATGAATTCCCAACACCGATAAAGGAAGACAGCACAAAGTACATTCAACACACACCCTTAGCCACAGTGTCCACACAAAGAGTCCCGTCATTACTGAGGCAAACACACATGTTTGGTTAACGTATTTTAGCAAAGGTAGTTACCGTACATTCTTAAAATATATTAGTGTAAATCAAATCAAGGTAATTCTGAACTCAACCTAAACCACATTGTTTACATAAGGCGTGCCACTCTTACTGAGACAAACATACATGTTTGGTCTTCGTATTAAAGAAAATAGAGGAACCGGAAATTCTTAAGGCCGATAATGGTAATTTAACGCTTGGTACTTTAAACTCACAATATGTGCCACATTGTCCATATGAGGAGTATCGTCATTGCTAAAGAAGACATAACATGTTTTTGTCCTTTACATTAGTTTTACTTAAAATTATTGAACGTCAGTAAATACTATCAAAAAGTTTCATACAAATGTCAAATATATATAAAATAATAAAATGTGGCTCCTTAAAAATGTTCAACGAAATATTTAGCGTTTTAATATCTTTAATTTAAATATATACATAATATCTTATATACATGTTGATCGTAGGGTTAAAATAAAATATACTATGTAGTATTTTATATGAAATAGTAAATTTCTAAAAAAATTATTATTACATATATCTTACACTATTAATGCTTACTCTCTGTCTGCTGTCGCAGATGGAAAACTTTCACCGAGAGATTCTGGCTATGGCCGTTAGAGATATGCCATGGAGAGATTACGTTCAGGTAATATTCATCTTACACCTTAATAGAGTTAATAATTTAGGTTTGTAAAGTGGATTTGGAAAAACATATTTATGAGTAAGTTCTACTGTGTTTAATATGAAATAAATGTGTTATGTGTCATGACAGTTAAATAATATTTTACAGATAATTTATGCTATCACACAAGATGTGTAATGTAATTTCAGAGTAATTTAACTTTTATGATAATATGTGTTTTTTTTTTTTTTCATACTTATCAGCTCAAACAAGTGTAATATTATAGCGTTAAAATTAATTAAAACTTAATTAAATGAAATATATATTAATATATATTATTGTGTTTAAATTAAGAAAACCTCGCTAGTCATTCTCTAAAAAAAAGGGATAAGGCAGAATCCCGACTTAAATGGGGGAAGTTAACTCCACAATATTAACAACGATGAAACCAAAGTACTAAGTTAATAAGATTAGAGAATAAGTTTGTTCTAACTTTTATAATGTATTTAAAAACTGTTACTTATAATTTAGGCACGATAATAAATTCACAAGTTAAACAAATATTTACTACAATCTTTTGATTTCAATATTTCCTTGTTCATTTACAGAACACAATTGTAATTACAAAATAATTACATTTAAATGAAAATACTCTTGCAATAGATTGTAACGGTTTGACATTTTATTTTGATTAGTTACTCATACAATAAAATATTTTATTTTGTAATATACTGAATACAATAAATGTTAACACTCTACTGGAAACAAAAGATCAAATATAATGTAAAGTAGTGTTTATTAATATTAAATTATTGTGGTTCGTTTTAACAAATCAAAAGATATTAATTTATCGTAAAACTGTAAAATAACAGTAAACGTTAATGTTGCTATGAGATATATTTTATAAATTTATTACTATATGAGTTTTAGATATTTCAAAATGAACTGATGAACTATATAAGTAAATTTAAATCTTCTTAACTTGAAACAACAGCATGTACAGTATTCAACTCTAACAATGTATGCTCACTCAAAACTAAATTGGACAATTAATTTAAAAATATTAACATAAAACTAAAAGTTATTTCCACTTACAATAATGTTAGTTAAATATTCAGTGGTTTTGAAAAAATTAGCATCACAATTGTTACGATAAATTTGCTCATTATAAAACAACGAATATATTTAGCCTTATTTTAGCCCCCATGGCACTTCTAAATTTTGTTCAGAAGTTTTATACTGTATAAACTTTCCTCGGTGGATTATTGTAATTTACTTACACCCTTTCTTGTTGCTTCCTAAAACTCAAGATTATATGGTTCTGGCTCTTATTCTGTTCTCTTATAGTTGTAAATGTGATACATTGAAATGAAAAAAAAAAAAAATATTTTAAACTTCTTTCTTGTCATCCAAGGGGGATAAATTATTAGAGATATCTTTAGTTTTTTCTTAAGCATAATGCTTAAGTCCCTACCCTTAGAAACAGAAACTGTCTTTGTGTTTTTTGTTAGGTAAGAATTCTTCTTACTCAGCTGGAAAACAAACAAGCAGGGTCTACAGCAGCTGGATTTGTCAAAGTTAACCCAGGCCTCATGCTGACGGTAATACTTGTTGTCTCATAGTAACATATAATATGTCTTATTTAAACTAACAGTGCCAGTAAAACTATTAAATACAAGTCCTAGCTTGCCCTTAGTGCCTATCCTATCCTATTTTAATGCAAATGTGCACATAGGGACCACATTTGCATTAAAAATGCAGATCTCTCATAAACGAATTGGTGGGTTTTACAAGTATCTTTTCAAAAAAACAAAACAATCCTACCATATCTTTTTCAGAATTACACGGAAGGTCCTAATAGTTTGCCTTATTCCTAAAACCCACCGTATCTGTGTCATCATCCATAAATTCCAAAAGTTTAATTACCTCCAAATGTTCAAATAAACAATAGGCATTTCCATATCAATGGACAAGCTAACTTATAGTCTGATCTTCAATTGAAGACATATTGAAAACAGATGCAGGAGTAGTTGCACAAATGATGGAAACATGAGATGACTTATGTAAAAGATAAACATTTTCCGACCTCATAACACGTCCTGGCATGAAATAGTTTGAAACCTATAACATATATGACCCAGAAGGCTATGTTAATCTGTCTCAAACCAAGAATATAGCAATAACTTACATACATCCCCCCCCCCATAAACCCAGACACGTACGGTTGTAATGACCCACCCACCCACCCATACACCCAGACACGTACGGTTGTAATGAATAATGACCCTTCCACCCACCCATACAAATACAATAGTGATGACCCACCCACACACACACACACACACACGCAGTAGTGATAATTACCACTGTACGATTGGGTAAACATGCCTCTGCAGGATTGGGATTTTTTAAAACCCAGAAAAACCTTAAGGCCCTCTTCTGCAAACAAAAGACCCACTTAGTACCAGTGGATTCAGCACCCCATATTAGTGTAATTCACATCTTTCCTGAACGTTTAATCAAAATCGTTAGAGTAGTTTTTAAACAAATTTTATTTTTGTATGTTTTTTCAATACTACTGTACGTGTATGGGTAGGCGGGTGGGTCAATACTACTGTACGTGTATGGGTGGGCGGGTGGGTCAATACTACTGTACGTGTATGGGTGGGTGGGTGAGTCAATACCAGTTTTAGGGTGGGTTAGTACCACTGTATGTGTATGGAAGAATATGGAAATGCGTTTTTCACACGCATTTCGTTTAATTCTATGCGTTTGATTATTGTGATAGAAACATATTATACTATTAGGGGACTGGACGCGCCTATCTTATTCTATGTTAACTATATGTAATTTTTCTCAGAATATATAAGAGTTAGGCCAATGGGATTTTTATTATTTTTTTAATCATACTTTGTTTTAGTTCCTCCTATAATATAGTTATATTTTGACATTTCGAACTATTTTTTTTTTATTTTTTAAAGAAAACATTGCATTTTATTATTTTATACGACACTAAATATTTTTTTTTAGCAAAAGTATTATTAGTATCCTTATAATTTTTTATGGGTAACTAGGTAACTGTATCATAAAACTGAGAAAAAAAATTTACTGCAATATCTTCAATGGTGGCTGAGAAAAGTTACATCAAAGTTTAAAAAACCTAACTTTCGGAAAACGATGAAAAAGCAAACTCGTGCGTTAATTTGGTAATGCATTTGCAATTTATCTGCCAATACAATAATAATCAAGGTTTGTTTTGCATTTATCAGCAAAATCTTCATAATTTAGGTGTTTGGCTTGTTGCTAAGCATACTTTTGTATTTTTACTTGACCATTATAGCCCATAATATGAAATGTAATAAATTGTAAAGTGGGGCCTATATAATACCGGTATTGTAATTATAATAGGCCTATCTTTCTTTTGTAGACTTTATTTCTGGCACCAATCTTTTTCTTATTTCCCATGATAGGCCTATCACTACAAAGTAATCCTAAACAGTTATAATAATAGTACTAGTCCTAATGATAAAATAATACACAATAATAAACAGCAGAAACCAAACTCCATGTTTATAATTTCACTACTTTATTTTTGTTTGCAAGCAGACATAAGTCAGACGACAGCAAAGAGCACAAAAGTAAACTGTCATTTCAGGTTAGGTAACACAAGAAATCTAAATAGCATATCTGAACTAAAAGTAAATGTATAACAATGAATAGTGCTACTTTCATCCGTTCACACAATCAGCACCGTAATTTTTTCGCCTAAAAACGGGATGCAAGGGTATAAACAATATATTTTTTTGTTGACTTCCCATTAAGATAGAAAAAAACAAAAAATACCACATTATTTAGCACATTCCAGAGCAAAATTATACAAAAAAAAAATATATACATAAAAAAAAATTTTTTTGTGTCCAGTCCCCTTGTGGTTATTTTATAGGT